>WBNM01045811.1:0-29527 GCA_013399055.1 Ramphastos sulfuratus
TTACCATTCTATGTTCTATGATGGTTTCTAACATTCATAAGTCATTAGACCAAATTAGATGAGAGATTATTTGAAGCCTGCTGCTGTATTTTTTATTACCTTTAGTGACTAGTGTTTGCTGTGACTGCTTCATGCTTTCATTGTAGCTGTATCAATGCATAGGAGATAAAGAATAATTTGTTATTGTTAGGATTGATACTTCTTCACATCTTTTTGTTCGTTTGTTTGCTTTTTTGGTTTTCCACTGATAGCAATAAGATTTTGTTGTCTGCTGGCTTTGGTGAAAATAAGGCTGGTCATAATCACATCACAAGCACGTGTCTCAGATGGAAGTGTTAAGTTACTGTTGTAAATAAGTTGATATTTCAGAATCTGACAGTAAGAGAATCTGTTGAAGAGACATCAGTGATAGCTGTGCTTTTGTGACCTGAAAGAACATAGCTTGAGTATTTGGATGGTAAGAGATGGCTCATATCAGACAAGACTGCCTGTGTAGGTAAGACTACAAGGGCAGGTAATTCATCCCAATTCATTTTGGTTTATACAATTTAAACCCCAGAGGTATAGGTAGTTAAAAAAAAAAGAAGATGTTTTGCATCCCTCAGAAAACTTGAGTATTTAGGATGACAAAGATGTTGTTTTCTTTGCTTTATGTGAGTGCTTCTTGGGCTTGCCACTACTGCTCAGTAACACAGCAGAAAGCTACTGACAGGTCTGCCTGAGCCAGTGCTGGCAACAGCTGAAAGTTGAAGGTATTGCAGTTTCAGCTGGCCACAAGATAGCTGTTTGCAATCCCCCCTGGAATTCACTTGCCAGTACTTCAAGCAGATACTAAAGGTGAAATTCAGTATCTGGCTGCCAGGTAGGCTAGTCTGCAGGTCTGAGCAGTCCTGTTTTCTGAGCTGATCTCTTACTGCTTCAAGGGCTGTAACTTTTCTAACCATGCTAAGGAAAGCAGTCTGCACCATTCTAGAAAGCAGATACAGAAACCTGTCTGAGGATGAAAATGTGTGTGAAGAGGGGTGCGAATCTGGAAACTTTCTGACAGATACGATTTCCTTTGTACAACTGTGCCTCTACAGATGGGTTTTGTTATGTGGGCACTTCTCTGAGAGTAGGAGAGGAAGGAGAAAGATGAAAATCAACACACTGCTAAGTTTTGATATTTCCTAATTCGTTTCTTCTTCGCTTCTTTTTACTTTCTGTAAAGGCATGGAATGCACTCTCTGAATATTTAGTCCAGTATCTGCAAAACTTCTTGAAGTAGGATATTGTGTTCTTGTTTTTTGAAGGATTACCTTGTCATTCCATGGTGGTTGTGCAAGAGCTAACCTAGTTGGTAACAGGAGTTGCGGTCCACAGGTCAAGACAGCATTATGCAAAAATTTTTTTTTTTCTTTTCTCAGTTACTTTGAATAACTAACTCTCTCCTTGCACTTCTTACAGTATTTGTTAACCCAATGATCTGTTTTTTTTTTCTCTTTCAGTCCAAAGACAAAATGATGAGAGGATCACGCCGAGGGTGTGTTAGACTCAGGGTAAGTGCTGTTTAATTTAGTACTTCATGACTTACTGTCTATAAGATGGGAGAACTGCAAGGAGACTTCTGAGGTTTGGGCTCTCTTCCTGACTCTGCAAAATACTGAAATAGTGGAAGTATTTAAGGAAAGAAAACATGAGAGCCCAAGTGACATGCTGTGCTAATGACATTCTATAATTTTACATACTGTGTAAGAAAGCATTATCCAGCTGAGCAGGATGGGTTGGTAGGAGCTGTGAGAAAGCTGCTGTTTGCCACTCTCATTTCTGTGTGTGGAGATACAGAAGTATATACACCTGTGCTCTGTACTTGCAGGAGTCATTGCTTACTCTTGTCTTTCTGGCTTGACTTTATTCTCTGACTGTGTTCTCCATTCTGCCAGTCTGGACACTCTTTGGGCCTGCCACTCAACTGTGCTTGATCTTAGTGAAACAAAGGAGGACTGGGCAGGGAAGGAAGAAGACAGCAGGCAAAGATTTTGAAATAAGCAATTGGAGAGGGTGCAAATTAGGGTAACAGGGATGAGAGGATACAGGGTGGGAAAGCTGAGTGTTACCTGTTTGAGACACTCTGGTTTAGGACATTTAACCTTGAGTGCTGCTGTTGTAGCTTGAAATGACAGTGCTGAAGTGAGTTGGGAATGCTCTGATACCTTTGCACATGTCATTTCTACTTTCTGGTCACGCACATATTTCTTGCACAAGTCCTTTTTCTGCATTTTCCCCATTCCTTATAGAATTTCTGGTTCCACTATGCAGATGTGCTGATGTAAAAAGGGGAAGGTGTCAGGAGGATAATGGGTATGAATGGGACCTTTTTGAGTCTTAAAGGAAGATAAGTATAGGGAAGGTGAGCTGTGGTCTGACGCACACTGATGAGTTGCAGAACAACTCTGCTTTTCTCAGTTTTCCCCTCCCTCTGTTGTAACTCCTTTCTAGTCTTTCCATGGGCCTAATAAAGGGGTAGCATCTTGAGACTCATACAGAGAATCTCCATTCACGTGAATTCCAGATGGCTTTTTTTGCCACACTTTCTCATTTGATATATTGATGTCTTATTATAAAATGTCTTTAAGGGTAATGTAAACTCAAGCCACTGTCTAGAGCATGACATTCCCAAAGATTCAATGAGGATGTTTTCTGCTTTGTGTGGAAAAATGTACTCTGAAAACCCAGGCCTGCTGTAGTAGTGTTGTGAGCCTGTCAGTGTGGAGGCTGGCCTCAGCCTGTCCCTGTAGGCAATATTAGAAGTGAACAATCCATTCCATATTGCATGGTCCCTCTTTATATGTATTTAACATAAACCAATTCCTGTCTCTTTTCCTTATCTGCTGCTTTCCTACCCCAAATTACTCTTTGGAGTTCTGTGAAGATTTGGTGGCTCCCCCATCCTTCCTTTCAACATGTGTTTGGCTGGTTTTTTTTATGAGGAAGGAAGGGATCTTTCTTTTTTTCTGCTTTTGTAAAGCAGCTCTTCTAGCAGACGATAGTGATGCTGATAGCTGAACAGATGGGCTCCTGCAGTCTGAAATTCTATCAAAGAGGTTTTCTGTTTAGAGCAATTGTTGACTGGTAACTGGAGGTGCGAACATAAACAAACATGTAATTTAAGCAGCTTGGCTACAGTACTTCCTTTTTTCTTGAGTGGATTTTTAAAAGCTGGTTCCTCACCTTTTTGCTCCTGAAACACATTGCATAGGCCTGAAGTTTCATCTTCAAATTCCTTTGCTGACTGACATAACGTTCTTGGAAGGTGTGTTCACAGAGGACTGTGTCATCTGTACTATGCCTTAAGTCTTGCTTAAGCTTTCTGGAATGTACACTTAAACTTCCACACTGTAGGTGTTGGGCTTTTTTTGGTTTTGTGGGTTTTTTTATTGTTCATATGTATTATCTACATGGCAAGAAAGCCATGTCTGGAGTGATTATCTTGGTCATGTTCTTGGTGTCTGACTTGAAAGATTGTTGATAGCTGGTGATGAGAACAATACTGTACACCTGTGATCTCCTGATTTGCTGCGTGGCAGAACATGTACCGCACGTGGCTTTTATCTGTTGGTATATGTGAAAAAACCCTCATTCTGGCAACGTGCATCTGGCCTGTCACGTCCTGTCCCTGGCACACTACACGGTTACCAGATAGTCCCCCAAAGCAGTGGCAAGTCAGCTGGTGGTTGTTGTGTCTTGGCACTAGAAGTATTCAGCATTATACTGGCTTGGGTACATTTTGTGGGTGCCTCATACTGTGATTACACAGCTGTACTTGAAAGGCCCATGTGGGAGTTACTCTTTGGAGAAGTGGAAGGAAGGGAAAAGCAGTTTGGAGCTGTCCTTTCCTGCTGTGTAGCCTTGAATTACGCATGGTTGGTGCTGTTCTGAAGCAGGACTCATTTCTTCTAGCCTGTCTTGTGGTGCCTGAGATGGTCTCAGCCATACACGATCCAGAAACCTCACACAGAGGGTATGAAGAATGTGCAAGAGTAAGATTGATTCAGATCCTTCTGCCCCTAAGTCTTATGTTTTGGCCAGCCGGATACATGCCTGCTGCTTTGCTCTGTAGTTGCTCTTGGCTGGATGAAGTGGAGTGCTTGGTGGAACTGATGCTCCACTGTTACTTGTTTACTCTGAGAGTAAGGGCAGAATTTACCTTTTAAATAAGTGCACTTCCCAGTGCTGTCTGTCCTTTTTTTTTTTGTGGGAGAGGGAAAGATAAAACAGGTGCTGTGTCTGCTGGAGAGGAGGAGAGAAACTGAGCAAATCCAGTGGCAATTGCTAAAGTAAAGGTAACTTGCTGGAGTTGGCAGAAGCCTGGAGTGGTTCTTTTTTTCAGTGTAGTCTTCTCCTGGATGAAATGGTGTTATTTATTAAGTGTTGGTGGAAGCAGGAATGAAGATGTGGACAGATTTGTAAATAGCCAAGCACAGATGGCCTTTAACTCTGCAATTAATTTGCATTTCCCTCTCATAATTTGTGAGGAATTAGAAGGCAAAGCTAGCTGCTTTTGATATATCCTGACAACTTACTGTTAGTATTTACTTAGGAACCAAAAATTAGATCATGCAGTGTACCAGTGACATGACAATGATGCACCAAATTCAATCTGCTGGAATGATTGTTTTTTGTTGGTTTGGTTTTTTTTTTTGGTGGACTGGCAGATGAAATCAGGTCAAGAGCTTCTTTTTGTAGAGCATCTACGAATTAGTGTTTTTATACTTGCAGAGGACATTATAAAATACTGCTTCCCCACTCCTTTTTAAAATATAAGTTGGAACATAGTAGAAAACTGTTTGCTGTAGTGATGCTGTGGTGTAATGCCACCTCCATGGCACAGATAAAAGATGCATTTCATTAGCTGGAAAATCACAGCTGCGCAAGTAACTCCTGGGTTTTGTTTGTTTCTTTCATTTTTTTTCCCCCTGCAACTAAAAATATAATTTTAAGAACTGGCTTGCATCCTATGACTAAACAGAATCTTTCTGCTCTTTGCTGTATTCAGTTTGCTTCTAATTTGTTGTTGCTTTTTACATTCCAGTGGTGTAGTGATAGAGTGTGTGCTGCTGATGTCACTGCTTGCCTTATCAGGATTTTGTTCTTTGTTTCACAGGGAGCTGTGATTGGTATAGACGATGAGGACGACAGCACCTTCACAATAACTGTTGATCAGAAAACCTTCCATTTTCAGGGTGAGCTGAAAGAGGAGATTGTTTTTTTTTCTTATAATAGATTCCACTTGTATTTGATGGATGCTTTAAAATGTTTGGCAGCAGAACAGCGTGAATTAGCACGCTGAGAAGGTTCTGGATCCAGCAGTGCTGCAGGTTAGGCAGGGATTTTACATCTGCAGTGGATACATACGTGATAGAAAAAGACTGTAGCTCTGGCAGGATTTGGAGATTGAAAATGTAAAGAATAAATCACTCAAGGGGAGAAAGTCACGGGCTTCTGATGCTGGGTTTTGCTTACCAAACGTTTCTCATCTCCGTTATCAAGATGCGATTATGCACTTCTGTGTGAAGAGAATCAAGACTGGTCTGAAGGTTGCAATTTGTATCCAAATAGAACTTAATGCTCTATTATGAGGAGACTAGAGGCAACATTTGCCTCAAAGGTGGAGCTTTGCTTCAAGACTTAACCAGCTTGCATTCATTTCATCTACATTTCTGTGTCTTGTCTGCCAGTCACCATTTCTCTGCTGCTGTCCTTTTATTCACATTTACTAACACCAATGCCATCTGTCACTGCTATGTTCCGTCATTGCATGCTATGGTTCACCGGTAGAAAGGGTAAGGTGCTATATCATTGTTATATGTACTCCTTACATTGTTTTGTCTGCAGCAGCAGCTCAGAATGCTGTGATGCTACTGCCTAGAGAGCCTCTTTTCTGAATGTTAAAATCCTAGGGAAGTGTGATGAAAATATTTTTCGACTAACATTTGTTAGTCCTTTTGCTTTTTTCTGTAAAATACAGTGACTAAACCATTTAATTGCTTTGCATGGAGCTGGAAACTGTAAATAACCAAGAGGCATGTTTGCATTTAAGTAGTCATATTAATTTATATAAACTGGAAGAGTTCTGTAACCTATATTGTACTGTACAGTTTTTGGGTTTGTTTTTCTTTTTTAATCAGTGATTTGGAAACAGGAATTATCATTAATGATGCTGTGTTGGTGAGAATATATCTAATGATAAATATTAATAGTACACTATATTGTCCCTGGCATCTGTATTCCTTGTGCTACAGTTCTCTCCTACATGCTGCTGCTGTACACTGGCTTTTCACTGCATTAAGACTCACAAACATACCTTCATAATGCTGAGCTCACAGCAATACTTAAATCTGCTGTTCCCAAGGATATGTGATAAAATGCAAGGTAATTGCTAATGCAGTAATGGGATGTTGTACTGTGGCAGCCTTCCCTGGAGCTAAATACTGCTGAATATTTGAGAACTTGATACAGGTAAATCTAGAAATCTCTCATCTTTAGTTATTAAGATAAGCGTCATTAAGTATGTGTTACTTGCACCAATTTCTTAGAAGCTCTGTTCTCTTTTGAGTAGTCAGATGCCTGAAAATGGATAGTATTTGAGACAAGTAATGTGCTGCTCTAAGTAATATTGATAGTTTTTAAACACCAGCTATGTCAGCTAACATCTCATGCTTTGTAATCTCAATTTGTGTGCATTTCATAGCAGGTCAGGGTTTGTGTATGCTCCTTTAGTGGAGGACTGAGATCTTCCACACCATTTTTCTGTTATGAAGATAATATTCTTGGTGTCCAGAAAATTGTAGTGATACAAGAACAGTATTAGTGTATGTGTCTGTGAAGCAAAAATGTCAAAAGCCAGGTTAAGATATTATTGCTGGGACATTTCAGTACAAAACAGCTCTGTGGAACTGCATCTGTAGTTCTTCTGGTAACTGTAAATGTATTTGCACTTCATGCAACCCATATGTCACATCAAGACAAAGTATTTGTTCATTAGATTAATTCAGTATTGCACAGGCTTTGGTTTATGGGAAATACAGTCACTGTCAGTCCTAAATGATGAAAGAGTGATAATGTAACTACTGTATGCTGAGACCATGCAGGATTCTGAGGATAATCCAAGAAAACCTGCAGTATTCTCCACAATTGATGTCTAAGGCTTTTTTTAATACACAATCCAGACAGAGTTTTTGTTCTGTGTGACAGCCACAACTATAAACGCATTCACTCTTTATGAAAGAAGCCTTGTAAAAGGGAAGACTACTGCAGAAATGGCAACTTTTTAAAAAGGATACAATTTCATCCTTCCTTCCTTAATGCCTGCCTTTATTCTTAAGCTAGAGGTCCAAACAACCTAGAGCCTAACTGGGATAACAACAAAACTTTAAAATACCAAGATTTCAAAGATCTGCTGACCTCTGTCTAAATGAGGATTTCATCTGTACTGAAGCAAACTGTTTTCATGTCCCCAGGCTTTAAATATTGATTACTGAAGACCTGAATTTTCTTTGGCCTCAATGAAATTTCACTGATAGGCAGTGATAGAATTTGAATTCCAGAAAAGAAGGCAAAGCTCCCTGCTGGAGTCATTAAATATTTCTTACTGCCAGTTGCTCAAAATTGCACATTTTTCTTAACACTCGATAGATGAAGGACAGGGAAGTCATTTTGAAATGCCTGATCAGTTTCTCACAGGGATGTTGTCTGTGTACCTGCGTGTAGCTGAATTTCCAAAACAGTAAATAAACCTCCAGCATCTGGGACAGCAGTGTGTCCTGGTGGCCAAGAGGGCCAANCTGTGATCTCCCACTAAGATTTGCCTGTCACTGGCTCTTGGTAAATTCTGAGTCTTTATAGTGTGTAGTTTGCATTTTGTTGCTGCCTTTACTCTGTTGGCAGCTGTGCTTCCTAGAGGCCATCCCTGTTTGAACATTAGTAAAAGCTAAGATGTTTGTAATAGAAAGAAAATTCACAGTCTGAATGGTGACTACGTACACATCAAATGGTATCCATGCACTTAGTGTCTGGGTATGGAGGGAAGAAGTTGAATAAATATGGACAGTAAAACAAGCAGCATATTTTTGCGTTTCCTGCCAGCTCAACTTTAGCTCTGCCAGAGTGCCCTCTTTATTTTATTGCTATGTTATGACACTATTGATGCCTGTTCACGTTGAAGGGGCAAGATAGAGACAGAATGTCCACAGCAATTTGAAAATATATTTCCAAGTCATGTACTTCAGCTCCCAGTTGGTCCTTATTTGGTCATACTGTATCCCCAGTTTTGTGGCTTGATTCTAAGGCTTCTGAATTAGGTAGATCTGAAAGCACTCTCTTATGGGTTTCTTAAGATTAGATGCAAAAATCCATTTGAGTTGCTGCAAGACATTTTGGGCAATACTCATAGTTGAATGTACCTTCCTGTCAGGAAGCTCTTCTTGATAATGTATTTTGTCTTGCTGTAATACATGGCCCTGTTCTAAATGGTTCATGACCTTCAAACCCTGTAGAGTTACTGTTGGATTGGTTGGTTGGTTTGGTTTTGTTTGGTGTCTTTTTTTCTCTTCACATCTTCATCTCATCTCCTAGCTAGAAGCTCTTTCCATCTGGAAAGTCAGTGTTTCTATCCTTCCTACCACTTAGCTGCTCTTTCTGCTCATTAGATGTTTGTGGCTTAAATTCCAGAGTGGGAACATAATGTTCAAGGTAGTCTGTCAAGGGTATTGTTGTTCTTGGTGTTTGAATTGCTGTCTAACCTGAAGCAATAATGGCTTTTATTTGGACTGAAATTGTTGACTAAAAACACAGCATAAGCAGAAACAAGAATTCAGGTTGTTCAACTCCTACCTGAAAACCCAGCTCTTATTTTTATGACATGCAGCAGAGTTCCTTGGAAGGCAAATCAGCCTTGTCCCCACTGGTTTGGGGTAACAGAGGACTGAAATATTTGAGACAGTCCAGTGCATTGATCTGAGATGATTTTGCTTTAGCTTTGGTCTTTTCTTTCCTATTCCTGCCACAAAAGTCCTGAGCCATTAGCAATGGATATGGCTGTGCATCCTACTCTCCTATAACATGAATGCTGTCAGCTGCTGAAGCTGCATTTCTCCTTCTTGCCCATCCTGCCTCACTTTTCACCTTTATTCATGAGAAGGAGGGAGATGTGCACAGCAAGGGGTTGTCTTTATGCCGTAAAAGCAGGCATGTGGGACACAGCTATGGCAGAGGATATTCTGGGGTCCTCAAAGGTCTTAGCTGCTGAGCAGTGTCAGAAAGTGAGATTTTAAATATTAAGTATCAAAATGAAGTGTAATGGCTTTAGATCTGCATCTCACCACTACTTGAGGAAATAAGTCAATATTTATAGTCTTCTATAAAACCTTAGCATTGTCCACACCAGCTACAAGTCAGGACGTGGATTGCCCTTGTGCTAGAGGGAGGCATTAGCCTATCACATTACACAGTGGCAGCCTTTTTCCCAAAAAAGTTTGGAGAGGATTTTTAATATGCTATTGAAAACTGCCTAGTAAGAGATTTAGGTGTGGGATCTTGGTCTGTGCTGGGTTTCTCAGTGATGCTTGTAACTGTGGTGACCGTATCATTTGCCCTCAGCTGATATTTTTCAGTCTCTTTGGGGTTTCAGTGATGCTGAATTCCTTTCTGCCATGCCCAGCAGTGCTTTGATGTTGCAGAGGAGGATGAGCAGCTATGTTAAGAGTAAACTTCCAGCCTTGCCTCTCTGTACATTTACATCACCTGGAGTACTGCATCCAGGTCTGGAGCCCTCAATTTAGGAAGGACATGGACTTGATGGAGCAGGTCCAGAGTAGGCCACCAAAATGATCAGGAGGTTGGAACACCTCTGCTACAAGCACAGGCTGAGGGAGCTGGGATTGTGCAGCCTGGAGAAGAGAAGGCTTCAGGGAAACCTAATAGAGACCTCCCAGTACCTGAAGAGAGCCTGCACGAAGGATGGAGAGAGACTGTTCATAAAGGCCTGCAGTGACAGGACAAGGGGGAATGGCTTCAAACTAGCTTGGGAGAAGAGACTGACCCCCACCTGGCTACAACCTCCCTTCAGGTAGTTGTAGAGAGCAATGAGGTCTGCCCTGAGCCTCCTCTTCTCCAGGCTGCACACCCCCAGCTCCCTCAGCCTCTCCTCACAGGACCATGCTCCAGGCCCCTCACCAGCCTTGGTGCCCTTCTCTGGACACATTCTGGTACCTCAACATCTCTCTTGACTTGAGGGGCCCAATGCTTCATCATGCATTTTTCTATGGTTTGAAAGGCGTTCAGTGATGTTTAAAAGCCATTTATTTAGCCATGGGACAGCCATTTTGTGTGTGACTTTCCCACTTTCTGGGGCAGTGCTCACACCATCTCCCGCCACTGAGACTGGTGGCAAAAGTCCTATCAAGCTCAATATGATCAGCATTTCATCTCTATCAGCTGGTGACTTGTGTGTAAAGACACTACATTAGTTCTGCACTGGGCTGAGGAAAATACAAGCATTTTGCATACAAATCAGTCAGAGTGCAGGCTGTATAATTGACTCTATTGACTCTCTGACTGTGATGGACCTTTTTCTGCTGAGCTCTGCCTGCAAGTAGGTCACAGTGAATGAAAATAAAATATGCATTTCATTTGGTGACAGCATGGTGTATTTATAAGTAGTGTAGTGATTTTCAAAAACTAGTTCTTGAGGTTTTCCTTTCATCCTAATGCCCAAGTAAGATGTACACACAGGGAAAAAAAAAAAACAAAACAAAAGCAACAACCATCAAAACAGCAGCACCAGTGTGCTAATTCTGAGGTGGCATGCTTGGTATATTCTGTCTTCCAAGGACTGCTTGCATGACCTAGAAATGCTGGGGGTGGCTGCTGTATGGTGAGGCAGAGTTGTTAGACTTGTTTATACCTAATCTTTAGATGCTGTCAAGCTTAGGATAGAAAAAGTAATCTGTTTTATGCTGTACTTTTAACATTTGGTATATGTTATATAAACACATATAATCTCTTCAAAACAAAGTAAATATTATAGGACCTCTAAACTACAAAAGGGTGTTCTCTGTTTGGGGAATTGACAGGGGCTGAGAGCATTCAGTGTCCTTGCATTGAATTTGCCTTCTTGTTCTCTTTATAATGCTGCCCCTGGATATGTTTGGGCAGTTTGGGAAATTCAGAGATAATGGACTGCTTCAGGAGGAGTGAAACAGAACTTTTCTGAGTGATAGAAATTCCTCAGTGGAAGCAATAATTTTGGTCTTTAGTGCTTTTTTTCTTTCTAGCATTTTCTCCATCTTAAAATAAATACTTTTCCCTCCTCTAAGAAGCTCTTTCTAGTATACACTGTCTGTTAAAATAATCTTCTGAATAATCTCAGCAAGACAGCACATATTAAAGAATATTATTAGCACATTAAATCTCACTGTAATGTAATTACATGCTCCTTGAGTATGTTCTGAACTAGTCATGGACGGGACTGTGATGATTTTAACTACCCCATGGCTGTCCCAGACATGCCTGAGATGTCAGAGCCAATTATACAGGCACCTCCTGACAGGTGCACAATAGGCACAGAGGACTGAAAGGTTAAGTGCGTGGAAACAAATTGCAATCTCTCTCATAAATACTAATTATTCAGCCTGGAGAAGAGAAGGCTTCCAGGAGACCTTATGGTAGCCTTCCAGTATCTGAAGGGGGCTACGGGAAGGCTGGGGAGGGACTATTGACAAGGTCTTGCAATGACAGGACAAGGGACAATGGGTTTGAATTGGCAGAGGGGAGATTGAAACTGGATGTTAGGAGGAAGTTCTTTCCAGTGAGGGTGGTGAGACACTGGCACAGGTTGCCCAGGGAGGTTGTGGCTGCTCCCTCCCTGGAGGTGTTCAAGGCCAGGTTGGATGAGGCCTTGAGGGACCTGTACTAGTGGGAGGTGTCCCTGCCTATGGCAGGGGGTTGGAACTGAACTAGATGATCTTTGAGGTCCATTCCAACCTTACCATTCTATGATTCTATGATTCTAAGGACCAGAGATCATTCCTCTCCTTTTATATAATAAGCAGAGGTACTGTAGAAATTCCTTGGACTAGATAATAATTGCCTTCTCCCAAGTATGTTGGCAGTTCTCATAGGAACAGGAGGGGAAATTAACTTAAAGATGGAGCCTGAACAAACTGTGAAAAAGGTTGGAGTGATTTCAGGGTACTTGAGACACAGGCCTAATGAACAAGGTGTTCTTGTGCCCTGCCTGATGCAGAAAGCTTCCAGCATTTGCTGATGGAGAGTGGGGATGATGTTGTGTGCATCACAGAGGTTTTAGGTGAAAAGATACTTTTTCCTTGGCCAAAGATGCTCTCTTTAAATGAAAACTAGCTGGGATACCTAGCTGTCCTTGCAGATGGCTGGGTGATGATCTCATTGTGTGTGGACTTTTCCCATAAACTGTTTCTGAGTGTATTGGCTAATCTCTCTTTTGAATGTTGCCATTGATTTTTTTTTTTTATTATTATTTATTCCCCCCTCCCTGCCCCAACCAGTGATCTTTTGGCAGCTGTTCAGTTCTAAATTGCTTTTACCATTAGGGAGCTTTTACTTGCACCTAATCTCACAGCAGCCATTTTGATTAGATTTAATACAACTTCTCTCCCAGCCTTGCTTTACCGAAAAGTGCATCCTACCGTTTTCTCCTTGATTTTCTTGGGGGTGTGTGGAGGAGAGCCGGGGGACCTGCCATGGGTGGTAGATGGTCTGAGTCCTGAGCAGAATGCTTACAAGGCTGCAGTGCTGTGTGTTTCTGTGCAGCAAGCAGGCTTCCCGTGCAGTGTTCCTGGATTTATTGTGGCTGAGACTCTGTTTTACCAGCGCTCTTCAGGAGATTCTGCCCCAGGCCTGGTCATGCTGTGCCAACATGTGCAAAGTCTAGCATGTGAGGGAAAAATAGAGTTTTCTTCCTTCTGCTGAGCTCGAGTACAACAAGCCCTTGTAAAGAGGCTTTTAGAGGAGCAGAAGCTTTGGAAGTTTGTTTATGAGCATGGGAAAGTCAGGTCAGTTTTTGATGTGTACTTATTGGTTGGTTTCTGGCTCTCCCCTGGTGCTGCAAGCCTCCTCTGTTCTGCCAGTGGCTCATCTACAAGCCTTAATGTGATAACCTTTATTAATGGGCTACTGTACACTGAGATTAGTGTTGAACTAATACAGTGACCTCTTTTTGCTGGCAGTATGGAAGGTCATAGGAAGTCTGTTGCAATACAAGGATTAATTCACTGCTCTGCAGCTTAACTGCTCTTTTTTTTTTTTTTTTTAAATTCATATAATAGTGGGCAAAAAATTTGAACTCAGGACTTTTGTACCCTGTGAATTATGTCTAGCTCTTCAGGAACTTGTCTCCCAGTATGCCAGTGAGATTTTTTTTTTTTTGGGCACCCACACACACACACACACCAGGAGATGGTTGGTTTAAAAAAAAAAAAAAAATCATCACCACAGAAAACCAGACAACAGACCCAAGAAACGCTTGCACACATTGAAATGCATATTTGAACTTTGAACACTTTGAACACAAAGTTGAATCATAGAATGAACCAGGTTGGAAGAGACCTCCAAGATCATCCAGTCCAGGCTATCACCCAGCCCTAGCCAATCAACTAGACCATGGCACCATCCAGGCTTTTCTTGAACACCTCCAGGGACAGCAACTCCACCACCTCCCTGAGCAGCCCATTCCAATGCCAATCACTCTCTCTGGGAAGAACTTCCCTCTAACATCCAGCCTAGACCTCCCCTTGAGACTCTGTCCCCTCATTTCTTGCTGGTTGCCTGGGAGAAGAGACTGACCTCCACCTGGCTACAAACTCCTTTCAGCTGAACTGCTGAAGCACTTAAGTATCGATAGATTATTAGCAGAGGTAACTGTATTCGTTCATGGTGTGCTGGTTTGAGGCTAATTGGAATATTTTAATAGGTTGTGAAAAGAAAACAATGCTGATGTCTGCTTCACTCATGGGCTTGCTGAGATGTATAAAAACAAGGACACAAACATAGATAAGACAGAGAGTCTCTCTCTCTGTCGCAGTCAGTGTGTTTTCTCCCTTTTGGGGCTGTGTAACCCAACTAATTATTCTGCTTCTAACCTTCCCTTGCCGATCCTCCACACTCACCTTGCACGTCAGGCAGACCCTGGGATAAGGTAGAGGGGTGGAAAGAAGGTGGAAGGGTGTTTGGGAGCCCCTCCTGGGGACTCTGATTTCTGGGAGGAGTATTATGTTTCTGTATTACCTTTAACTTGTATATTTCTGTATATAGCTGTAAATATTGTAATATATTGTAAATACCTGCTTGTAAATTGTGCTAAGCTGTGAATATAAAGCTTCAATCCTTAACTTCCAGCTGGCTGAGTCTAGGCTGGGTGATTTCATAAGAATGGGGAGGCAGGTAACTCCCAAACCATCACACATAGTCACTCTTTGTATGTTTCAGTGGGGATATGTTCAGTGGAGAATGGTGTAAGAAGCATAAGGTTGATTACTGTGTGTCAGGACTGGGCAGAGGGGCTTGTGCTTGGTTAAGGAAAACCAGAGAAGCTAATAAGCACTAAAATTACTGTCAGAGGAAAAGATACCAGATTGTAATTGACTAATTCAGTGACTGAAATGAGTGTTAATGTGTAATCTAAGCTGTGAAGAACCCCAGGTGTATGCATGCGTGTACACAATGTGAAAATGTCTTAACACTGCAAAATGCGTTTGCTTGATACAGACATCTGGGCAGGGTGCACAGAGTTTGTGTCCCTCCATCCTGTTCACTTTCACTGCGTTACAAACTTGTCCTCAGCACCTCCTTCAGCTTCTCAATGAAATTATAGAGAAGGAGGAAGAAAAAGAACTAGGAAGAACTTCTTCCTAGAACTAGGGAAAAGCCTGCTTTTCTGAGCATAGCTTAGAAGTTATTTCTAATGAATTTTTGAGACTCTTACTCATGATAAAATCCAACTTTTTAATACTTGTGCAGACCCTGCAGGAAAAGTTATTTACCTGCTGTTCCAAGTAACATTTCATTACTCAACTTCCTGCAGACTTCCTTTGTGCATATGAGAGCGCTTTGGGCAGTCACTTTCCATGATGTGTCGTTTTGTGTAGGTTAATGGTATCACTACCAGAATGACTATGGCAATTGATCAGACTTCACTGTTTTTTAAAAGATCAATGAATAGGTGTGGTAGTTCAAGGCTTATTGGAAAATTCCAATAAGAGAAGTTGGTACTTTTCCTGAAAGTTCAGTGCAGAATCTGAATGAGCAGGGCATTGGATGTGAAAAAATAACAATGATAAAGTCTGTATCATTCATTGGTTTGCTAAGAGGTTTTCTTCTCTTGGCTTTTGGGCACTGGATCTGTTTGCTGCTCCTTTGCTCCTCTCTAACTCCTCCACTAACATTTTTCCAGCGAACACATAAGCCTTGCTGGTCGCTTTCTATCTGGGGAGAGAGAAGGTGGTACTGGGCCCTTCTGGGCTTTCTTTGTCCATGAAGGAAAGATTTGATTTCTGTATTATTTCTAAATTGCATAGAATTGTAAATACATGTAAATATATTTTGTATATATGCTTGTAAATTTAGCTTTGCTGTGAAATAGAGCTTGATCTTACTTCCAAGCCATCTGAACTGGTCTGGCAGATTTTAACTGGGGGAGAAGGGAGAGGGAGTTCCCAACCCAGCACAATAAGGATTGACTTGGAGTATCTGGGGAAAATATGCATTTTAAAAAAACAACAAACCTATCTAGATTTCAAACTAGGCTTAAACTTTTACCTTGTGTGCAGTGGAAGTTTTGCCCCACTACTTTGTGAGGCCACCTCATTAGTTAGACTTGCAGCAAGTGTTCTTATCCATCTCTGACCAACACAGAACTGTCATTTCCTTCCCCACAGCTCTGTTAGTGTGGCACAGTTTGTGTAGATCTGCTGCAATGAACAGTGCAATGCTCTTGTTTGTACAGATAGGGGTTTTGGGGAGGGTGGGGAGTGGTGGGGTTGAAAAATCTGTCCACTTAAAGGCTGAGTGGCGTAAGGGAAAAATTCTCTGGATTTCTGATTCTCCTTCCTTCATCCCTTTCTCTGGCCAAGAGAGATCCCTCATAAGAATGAATGTACAATAAAGTAATAAACAAACTCCCCTGTAGGAAAATATTTAACGTATTTGAAAGACTTTGTGGTGGTTTTGGTACTGATGGGTTTGAGCTGCAGAATTCCAAAGAATAAAAGCAATGGAAACATGAGAAAGGGAATGTTGAAAACAAAGCATTGTGAGGCTGGAGAGTGCATTTCAGAAGAATAATTAAAGACATTTCCTCTGAACTCCATAATAAGTAAGTCAGATAGGAATCTTGGTTCTCTGGTTCATAATAGGAGTTATCTTACTTAAACTTTCCTTGCTTTTAACAGGCTTCCTGTTTCTTTTAAATACCTTCCACTTGAATGAGGAACTAGAAACAATTGTCAATAAGTGTTCTAAATCTGTATAAGGGCCAGCTTGTTTACAGTCTATTTAATGCTTGTGGATTTTTAGCATCTTTCTTCACCTGGAGTCCACTGACTATGTCTGCTCCTGTTTTTCAAAAGCTCTAGAGCACAGCAAGGAACTCTTCAAACTAGCAGAGTAGGGGTGGTTGGTGCGTCAATACTGGCGGCAGGGGGAAGGAAAGCAGTATTGAGGGAGTAAGAAAAAGAAGGTGATGATAGTTCTTAGTCTGTTTAGATGTGTTCTTCATGGAGTGCATTGTCAGCAAGTTTGCTGAGGATAACAAGCTGGGTGGAGTGGCTGACATACCAGAGAGTTGTGCTGCCATTCAGAGGGACTTAGGCTGGAGAGTTGGGCAGGGAGAAATTTAATGAAATTCAACAGGGGCAGGTGTATAGTTGTGCACCTGGGAAAGAACAACCCCAGGGATCAGTATAGGTTGGGGACCAACCTGCTGGAGAGCAGTGAAGGGGAGAAGGACTTGGGAGTCCTGGTGGATGGAAGGATGGCCATGAGCCAGCAGTGTACTCTGGTGGTCAGGAAGGCCAGTGCCATTCTGGGGTGTATTAGAAGGGCTGTGGTTAGTAGGTTAAGGGAGGTTCTCCTTTGCCTCTACTCTGCCCTGGTGAGGCCTCATCTGGAGTATTGTGTCCAGTTCGGGGGCCCTCGGCTCAAGAAGGACAGGAGCTGCTTGAGAGAGTCCAGTGCAGAGCCACAAAGGTGATTAAGGAAGTTGAACATCTTCCTTATGAGGAGAGCCTGAGGGAGCTGGGGCTTGTTAGCTTGGACAGGAGGAGACTAAGGGGTGACCTCAGTCATGTTTATAAAGATGTAAGGGGTGAGTGCCAGGAGGATGGAGCCAGGCTCTGCTCGGTGATGCCCAGTGACAGGACAAGGAGATATTCAAGAACCATCTGGATGTGTTCAGTGTGATCTGCTCTAGGTGATCCTGCTCTGACAGGGGGCTGGACCAGATGATCTTTTGAAGTCCCTTCCAGCCCCTCACATTCTATGATTCTATTCCTTCTCCAGCTCCTCTCCTCTTCCTTGTTCCCATTCATTATATCCTTCAATCATCACTTAATATATTTACTTTCTTAGCTACCATCACATTCAGCTGTGAAGTGTAATCATCTTCTTTCATTATCACACCCTTACTTGGATTGTTAAAACCACATAGGGTGGCTTGTTGCAGAAGTACAAAAATGCTGTTGTGTGTGGTGTTAACACAGGAGTCAGGGTTTACTCAGCTTTAGGGTAGGATTGTCTTGAGTTTAAAAAAAAAGTTTCTTATATACTTCAGATTATTCTTCATGCTTCATTATTAGGTCACAGTGGTGACCTGTTCAGAGTGTTTACCCCGTCTCAAGAATCCCTACTTGAAAGGCTAACTTATTCAAGGCTACTCTTGCCATACTGAAATAGAATTACTGGATGATGTATTACAGGTTGAACAGCTTCTCATAACTAAGAACATTTTAAAATGACTTTATGAATTAAGTGTGCAAACTCTCATTGCTCCCAAGGTTTTGCCCCTAAAGATGGACAAGGCACAGGTAATCACAAATAGCAGTAATGCAGAACTCTTCTTATATTATATATTTTTCCATATATTGCACCAAGTTATTAGTAGAATGAAAGTTCTAGCAAAGCATAAAAGCTTTTTGCATCTGTGATTATTTAAAACAGTACCACAGAGCAGATCAACAGAATAATGTTACAGAGCTGTAACCACAAAAGAATGAACAGGATATTAAGACAATAGTGGAATTATGCCCCTGGTGACTTAACAAAGAGAATATGGTTTAATTTCCATGTTTAGTGAGGGGACTGAATCTGTTTTCTTTAGTATATAAGACTGCATGTCACTTAACAATATGTTTTGAATACTTTTTCAGCTCGAGATGCTGATGAGAGAGAGAAGTGGATTCATGCTTTAGAGGACACCATTCTCCGCCATACCCTCCAGCTTCAGGCAAGTTGCACTTACATTTCTAGCTTGGTTTACTTTTTTTTTTTTTTTTCCTCCCTCCATCGCAATGAAATACAGTGGCATGACTGCTAATATCAACCAAATCTTGTAATACATCTGGCCATTCTATAGCCTATACAGCCAGATGTTTTAAGACCTCTGTACAGGTACCCAAGATTAGGTTTGAGGCTTTGTGTCACTCTATTCCTTCCTTACCATCATGAAAAGTCAGTATAAGACCTCCCTTTATTAATTCATATTTTTAATTGATGGTTCCAGACTTATTGTTGTACATTTGTCTTTTTTTTTTTCTTAAACTGATCAAGCCTGTTGTGTGTGCACCAGCTAATTTTGAAATTGAAATGAGACAGCAGCATTGAACTTCTTTCCAGAGGACAAAGATGGTAAATATTGTATGTCTGAATGCACTGTGTAAGCTAGGTGGCCTTCTGATTCTAAAAGTAGGTGGTTGGACTGAAGGTGGTTCTGAGATCAGTTTCTGGTGTATTCTAGACCTAAACATGTCTAAGCCTTTATTATTGCCCTAGAGAGGAACCCAGACTCTTCATGAAAGGGATTTTCGCATACTTGGTTTGTACCACAAAGGTGTCTGATGATGGTGTAGTAACTGGTATTTGTGATTTGTGTTAAGATTTGTGATCTGGTATGCTTCTGGAGTACAAGAGAATTAGGTCTCTTAATGACTGACACTGTGAAGAAAGATACATTCAGATCCCTAATATCAGAGAAAAAGCTTCTGGAGACTGATTTAGATTTGTATTTGCCTGTTCCAAAGAGTTAGAACAAGTTTGAATTTATGCCACCCAGCTTTAGACATTTGTGCTGTCTCAGTCCACTTACCTTAATTTCTTCCTAAACAGTAGTTTTTAACCTTTTTTGACTTAGGAAATACCACTGCAAAATTTCTAGTGGTTAGCAGATCTCTGGATAAAAATTGAAGTTTGACAATCAGCTTTGTATCCCTAGTAACGTGTCATGGTTATTTTAGAAGTAATCTCTCCATCTGGACACGGTATGTGACCACAGGCTGGAGAACTCTGCTCTGCAGTGGATGTGAGCAGACAGATTTATCTGGAGCATGTGGACTTAGAAGGCCCAAGCTGCCCCTCTGGGGGCTGCCTTCTCCCCATCCCTGCAGACTGGAGAGTGAAAGCAAATAGGTTAACTGAGCAGTCCTGTTAAGGGTCTGACATAAAACAGGAGGAATCTGCAGTTTTCTTGATCCAGAAATTTTTTATGGCTTGGAGACGCCGAGTACAGAACGAAACACCGAATATGTGGTAGTTTTAGCAAAATATGCACATCCATGCTCTCTAGAAATTGTAATTGTAGTTTTGTTGGCAGGTAGATTTCATGACTGCAGCTAATAGTGGAACTGTTTCCTTTTACATAGCACGTTCACATTCCAGATTTTCGAATAGGCCAGGCATAACTAGATTAAAAAGCCTAAATTAGTGAATTACCTAGTGATGTTTGAAGAAATAATTAAAAACCTAGAACTGATTACTAAGTAAGACATCCATCCTCAGTCCCTCTTAAGCACGTTCACTAGTGAACCTAATACCTGGTGGACCGCTGCTGTGCGTCCACCACTCATTTTTAAGACCCTTCAACGTGCCAGTTACACACCTGGTTTTGTTTCCAAAGCCTTTATATTCAGACTAGCTGGAATACCCTTCACTTACACCCAACTCAGGAACGGTCAAGGCTCCCCGTTGACACGGGGCATTGAGCAGGCAGCCATTGAACAGTGGAACGCGGCTGCACCTCCTTGCAAAATGCCCTTCTCTCCGGAGTTGGCAAGAGCCGTCCCAATTACTGTTCTCCTGCCTCGGCGGTGGGACGTGCGGGCGGAACGAACAGCGCTTGGAGCCTGGGCTGAAGTTACGGGGGGTACCTGCGGGGCTGTCCCAGCAGGAACGTCTCCGTTTTGACAACACTGATGAGCTCGCTTTCCGCTGCCCAAGCCACAGGTGCTTCTCCCGGGCTCACCCCGAGGCCGCTTTCCCGGCGCCCCACCCGCCCCGCTCGGTGTTTATTGTCCCAGGGCCGGGACTGGCGGCGCTGACCGCGCTATACCTCCCTGCGGCCTCAGCTACTGTCTCCGCAGGACTCGGCCCCCCGCCCGCTGACCGCCATTCTCCGGCAGGCGGACGCGCTCCGCTTCCTCACCAATGGGCGGCCGCCTTACTCGTGATGCGAGCTGCGGGGGCCCGGCCCGGTCCTGCCCTTCGTTTCCCTCTCCCCCCGCCGGAGGCGGCGCTGCCGTGGCCCGGCGGGCGGCCAGCCAGCCAGCCCCTCGGCTCCGTACGCCCCGCTTCGCCTCGCCGCTTGGCGCGGAGGAATGGCCGGTGTGAGTACGTGGAGGGCGGGAGGAGGGAGATAGGTGGTAGGGCTGCCGGGTATTCTCTCCGGGGCAAGTCCCCTCCCGGCCGCAGCCCCTTCCTTGACTGGAAGCCGAGCTCTGCCTCCTACCTGCCGCGGCCGAGCGGCTCTGGCTGCTGCGCTGCGCTGCCCCGCCCCAGCGGCCGCTCGGAGCAGTCCCGGGGAACAGACGGTGGAGGTGGGCTTTGGGCAGCCCCCTGGGGAGCTGGGTCTCCGCGGGGACGGCGGGCACGGGCTGCCTGCGCGGGGGCCTGGCGGAATCTCCTGGAGGGGCTTGGATTCCTCACCGGATCGGCGCGGAGCTTCGGTGCGCCCTGCGTGCCTGCAGGGGTGCTTTCATCCGGTACGGGAGTGCTTTGTATACAAACACGCCCGGGCTGCGGCTGGCCTTTAACGCAAAACGCAGCTTCGTGCGCTCGATGTTCTTTTGCTTTCCTTTTTGTTTGGACAATAAAGTCAAATGAGTTCTTTGGGAGGATTATTGGCTCAGCGGGCAGGGCCGGGAGGTTGAGTGCTGTGGCAGATTATTTTCTGTAAGGGTATTTTCTTAGGGTCTTAGTTTCAGTGGCAGACAGAAACGTGGTTGTCTATCGTGTAAAACCTTCACGCATCTGTTTTTCTCCAGAGACACACATCTTTTCTGAGTGTGTTTTCAGATTTTGGTGCTGCTTTCAGTCAGCCTGGTCTGGTACTGGAGCATTCCATTTTGGAAAGTCAGACTCGAAGTATCCTTTATTTTGTCAGAGACACATCTGTTGGATGCGAGAAAGTTAACTGCAGCCTAGGCAGGGCTCGTGTTGTGTGAACCGACTTGGAAAGGATAAGGAATTAGTAGGAGGTGGAGAGGTGAAGTGGTGTCTGGGTGTTCTCTAGTCTGATTACGCTTGCTAATTTTGTGGTTGTCTAAATGCCTTACTGTGTTGTCCTTAAGTCTTTATAACGGATGTGTTTTTGAAGCACTTTAATTACACGCCCCTCCTCCCCCACACCCTAAACTTATAAAAATGAACTACAGTCAAGGAACCGAGGGAGAAGTGAGTCATAAAATGACAGAATTGAGGAAAGGGACCTTGACAGAATTGAGGAAAGGGACCTTAACTGTCCAGAGGCGTGTACTCAGAAGACCTTGAGTCACAGAAGAAATATTTCAGGTACACCTCTGATCTAATTTGTCGGAGTTTTGAAACAAGTCTGATGTTCTGCTTCCTGTGATTTTGGATGCTCTTATATTAAAGGCGTTGCTAAAGATATTAGTAGTTTTTCTAGTATTACCTTTGCCTATTGAAAGCTTCTTGAGCAGTATATGGTGCAACAGTATTGAAAGTACCATTCAGAGTTTTCTCCCCTTGCACTTCCAAGACGTCGTCGTCGTGGCATTAGCGGGTCGGTGGCTTTGCAGTGGCAGCACATCGGCTGCTTTGTACTCAGAGAAGGGGAAGGTTGTGCATGGATTGAAAGTATGTTGTGGCTTGGGTTTCTTGTTTGTCTGGGCAGAGGTAGGAGAGTGATAAGTTTTCTCTTGCTCCCCACCAGCATCTAAAGTCAAGCAGCAATCCCATTCAGACAGGAAATGCTTCTAGTCTTCTTTAGCATAAGTGTCTTGCTTTTCTCTGCTGTCTTTCAAGTGGCACTGTGTGGCTCTGGAATTCCCCCATGGAAAACCCTCTTGAAGATTACTCATGTCGTTTAGGACCACAGTAACTTTCTTCTTTGATCTGAAAAGTGCAAGACCGCTGTTAAGATACAAGTCTACCTAAAATCTGCCAGTAACTTTACTCTTTACATGCCTCAAGACATTTCAGTTAAAAAAAAAGGACTAAATTTTAAGATTCCAGGTGGCTGAATGTGCATTTATTCAGGTAGTGTTAGGATCTGTAAGAGTCGTGCTTACCTTAAGCTGCAGGCATGAGGCTTCACCCTCCACCTCCTTCCTCCCATTAGCTGAGTCTTTCACACTCCTTCTTGCTTTAAATCCCTTGTCTTAAGTTGTGCTTTTCTCCTCTGCTGTTCTAATGTTGCCAGTGCATTTTGAGAAGTGACTTAAAGTAGTAGCTAAAGGGGCAGGAAAAGGCAAGTAACTACCAACTTGATAAAACATAAAATGCAAAGCTGAAACTTGCATATAGTCTACAAATAAGATGTCTTTCCATGCCTTCTGAGTAGATATGACAGTGACTCCACATTAGAGCCTTTAAACACCCAAAGGCCACACAGGATTTCCTACTCTAACTTAAACACTTCAGGTAATGCCTCAAACTATTTAAGCCTCTAAGTGGTCTTACTCTAGAGACAGAGAAACTGAAATTTTCTCTATCAGTACAAAGGTGGACTGTTTCCTACCACCATGAAAGTGAAAAGAATTTTTAAAAATACTAAAAATTGCTCTGTAGCTTGATACCTCCATAATTTATACAAGAAGTTTACTTCCTAAGTAACAAATAGTAGGGCAGGAAACCTGTAAGATGTGGCTCTGAAATGGTTGCTGTGATGAGTGACAAAGTGGCTTAAATATTAGGAGTTTCACCATGACTTCACCAGTTCTGAAGAGCTGAAGCTGGTGCTGCTGCTGGAAGCAGTCCTGTCTCGCTTCTAGCAAAAATGAAGAGGTGGTGAGCCAACAGTAGCTGCATTTGGAACTGTATTCAAAACTGGCCTGAGTTAAAACTTCATTTCCTGCTGTTTAGTTTTTTTCCTTTTCTGAGTTTAGTTTTAACCCGGAGTAATTTCCACGTGGAGTTGGTAATGTGGCAAGGTAAACGTTTGTGCCAATTCAAAAGGAAGAATAGACTAAGTGTGAGATTAAACAACTTGGTGACTGATTTGTTTCTCTTTCACTTATCCCAAAGTGTTTGTAAAACTGCATGGCTAGTAATGGTTCACTTAGTGTCAACCAGCATTTCGGATGGTCTTCTAAAGCTGCAAACAAGAAGGAGAGATAAAACTTCCACGTATTGTATTCTTCCTTGTGGCTTTTCCAGCATGAGTCATGAACGCTTGCATAAAGCTAATATCAGGTTATATTACATTAAGAATATATTCGGTGGAGAGATGTTTAAGTGGTGGTGGAAAGGTGTGGAGTTAACAGGAGTGCTGCCTTCCTTCAGATGTTGCTAACAAAGTAGCTAGGAGAGTCAGCAAGCATATCAGCATATGTGCATGATCTGCATTGGTAGTAAATTATGCAGTGAACAAAGGGGACTCCAGGATATATTTCATATTTGTTGGGGTTCAGAGTTTTAGCTTAGGCTTCAGAGAGGTATTTTACATCACTACGTGAACACTTCTGGGTTTTTGAACTCTCTTTTCGTAGACCTGATCATATCTGTAGCCCCATAGTCTTTGCTAAGCATTTTGTGTTTTGCAAAGCAGAAGCACTTTTTTTTTTTTCCTCCTCTAGCGAAGTGCAATATTCAGAAGTGCAATATTCAGAGTGTTTAGGAGGCTTCCAGAACTCACAGGCTTGTTTCAGAACTTGTTTTGAGACATTGACTGTTAAATACTGCTTAAAAAGCTATCAGATGTGGAAAGAAAACTGCATTCTTTTCAGCTAAAAGGACAAGAAGGTGCCATTGTTTGATGGCTTTTTAGCTGATTTGTTGTTATTCTGCAGATTTCTGTCAGTGGTTCTTGCAAGCAATACCCTGCTTGGCTGTCAAACATGCTGTGGGCAGGGGATGTTTCTGATGAGGTATGGGGGATGGAGGGAAAATGCTTTTATTTGCTTCTTTAAACTAACTTCTTGTGGCTGTTGGGCTTGGAATCCTAATTAGATGAAGAATATAGCATCAGTATCTTCAGAAAGGTAAAGAAGTTCATTCTCTACAGCTTTCTCTTTTCCTCCCCCATTAAAGTTCTTCTACAAGGACACCTCTTGTCAGGTCTTTTCTCTGCCTCCATTTTTTTTTCTTTCTTTTATTACTGTTCATTTTCCACAGAGGCTGTTACTGTGATGCTTTTCTTTGAGACACATATTTGAATTTTTCTGCTATGCTTCTTGTAAGGCTGATAGAATCTTCTCATTCCATCGTGGTTTGAAAGAGCTAGCTTAAATTAGGCTAGAATTACTTCTCAGCATGGGCAAGTTTTGGATACAAGTGCATTAGTGATCTGTGTGACTTGTGATTTGGAGGGCAAGGGAACAGCATAGTGGCACCTTTAGTGCCATCAGCAAGGCTCAGAATGGCTATTTTTAAATGGGTCTTATTTTGTTGTTGCCTTTCTGTTTACCTACTCTGAAAAAAAGGCTTGGATCCGATGATCTTAGAAGTATTTTCCAACCAAAACAATTCTGTGATTGTGTGAAGGGAGTAATTTTGCAGGAGAATTCTTTACTCAGCCCCAAACCAGCAGATAAATGCTCTCCTGGGCTAATTGCGCTGTCTGTGCCAAATTTTTGGGTATTGTGAAGGTCACACTGGGAGACCACTACCTGGGTAGGTCGTTGTGCTGCTGGGTCCTGCTTTCCTCTTTCTACCTACAAACATGAGGATTGCAGAGTCTGATCTTTAAGTTTCTTCTGGGAAATGTTGCAGGAAAGAGGAATGTGGGTAAGAATGCTGAGGTACCTCTTCTCTTTGCACACATGGGTTTCTTTGTGGGTAGAAACCAAACACCAAATACGTTGTTCTGGGAGGTGGTGGGCAGACTAGAAGTTACATAAAGTAGTTGCTTCTGCAGCTATTTCATCTGATAATGTAACTTTAATTCGTTAAAACCTATATTCACACAGAGTTGTGATTGTTTGAGGGCAATGAAGTGCACTTACAGATCTGGTTATGCAGTGGAAAATTTGGATTGGTACTGGCAGTAGGAAAGGGTCAGTCAGTTTCTGAAGATCTGAACCATTTCTTTTTCGTAGTTTGAAGACACTTATTTAGAATCTGGAAGTCACCCAGTCCAAGCCCTTTCTGATAATAAGCCCAACTAATACACTAGCTCAAGTTGGCTAGGGTCAGATTTAGTTGAGTTTTGAACTCTGCCCTCAGGGTGGAGGTTCAGTTGTACCTGCAGGCAGCCTCTTCTATTGGTTGGTGAATAGCTGAGCAGCATATAATACAAGTTTATAATGAACATTTCTTTGGTAGTTCTGATGTGCAGTTGTCTGATTTCCAAGTGCAACGAGCTGCTAAATGCTCTTCTCTTGACTGTTGCCCTGTTTCTTTTGAGGCCTCATTTCCTACATGGCAGGGGAGGGAAGAAAGGGGAAGGAGATAAAGGATCTTCTTTTTTATTTCTGCTGTGTCTTTGAGTGACTGGAAGATGAAGAAATAAGGATTTGTTATGCAAATCTACACTCTGTATATCTGCTCTTTCTAAATTACTGCTGGTTTTGAAATACTGATTGATTTGTTTGCTATTTACACAGTGTTTTCTGTGCTATTGCTACCTGCAGTATTCTTAACTTTCCAATTATCTTGTGGTAGTCAATTTTAAAACTGAGCAAATTTCCCATGATGAACCTAATCTCATCTAATAGAGACCAGTAAATTTGCTCAGTAGGTCATCCAATTTCATCTGAACTGTCTTCATACAAACCAAGAGCAAACCAGTGAAGTGCTGCAGCTCTTAGCACGGGCTTTTAAAAATTTTCACCTTTCATTTCTGTGCTGGACACTATAGACTTGGCCTTATGGCTTTCTCTTTCTGATGATTGAAATTTCAGCTTCTGAATAGAACTTTGTAGATCACAATTTTCACTCCATCTGATGTGGTTATCTAATTGGTTGTAACAAAATGTTTTAATCAGGCACTGCTAGGTGATCGAAGTTAAAGGATGGCATTTTAGCTTGAAGTCCCCACAAAAAAAACCCCTGATTGCTATGTATTTATAGTCATAGGCTGATATCCAAAGTAAAAATCAGCATTTTGAAGCAGCATATGGATAACTCACACTGTTAATTACTTTTTTCTATGTAGTACCTTCAGGCAGAGTCTTTCTGTACAGTCCACATGGTTTTGGTGTATGAAACCTGACCTCCAGGATTTGACTGAGTGTGCTGGAACCTTTGCTGAAGTGATGCTGTTGGCTGCTAGCTGTGCAGACAATTCAATTTCACAGTATCACCAAGGTTGGAAGAGACCTCAAAGATCATCAAGTCCAACCCATTACCACAGACCTCGAGACTAGACCATGGCACCAAGTGCCACGTCCAAACCTGCCTTGAACACCTCCAGGGAGGGTGACTCCACCACCTCCCCGGGCAGCCCATTCCAGTGGGGAATGACTCTCTCAGTGAAGAACTTTCTCTTCACCTTGAGCCTAAACTTCCCCTGACGCAGCTTGAGACTGTGTCCTCTTGTTCTGGTGCTGGTTGCCTGAGAGAAGAAAGCAACCTCCTCCTGGCCACAACCACCCTTCCAACAAGGAGATGCAATACTCACTTCACAAGCTTTTCAGGCCTGGTTTAATTTTATTTTACGCTTGACTAGTTAGCAGGAGTGTTAAGTTCCTTGATTGAGAGGGCTCTCCCTGTTGCCTATTAGTTTATTTTTAGTAACCTGTTAGTTACACTGAGTGGCTTTTTGTCTTAGTTTCTTTGCTTAGTCAAAGTCGTTGCTTTCTTCTCTTCTTCCTCTTCCTCCTGCTTCAAAACACTGTTTCTACATTTGTCCAGTGTGGACTGGCGATTAGAAGGCAAAGTATCAATTTCAAGAACCCTCTGCTTTCTTTTGTGCAGTTAAAGCTGTGGTGACCCTGTTGGAGTTTGTTCAGGTCTTTAAATATGATGGTTTATCAGTTTAAACATGGGGATTCGTTTATGGAGTCACCGTCCCTGGAGGTGTTCAAGGTGAGTTTGGATATGGCACTTGGTGCCATGGTCTAGTCTTGAGGTCTGTGGTAACGAGTTGGACTTGATGATCTTTGAGGTCTCTTCCAACCTTGGTGATGTGATATGTGCAGAAGCAAGTTCCTCATGAGCCAGCAATGTGCCCTTGTGGCCAAGAGAGCCAGTGGTATCCTGGGCTGCATCAAGAAAAGTGTGTCCAGCAGGTCTAGGAAGGTTCTTCTGCCCCTCTTCTCTGCCCTGCTGAGACCACACCTGCAATACTGTGTCCAGTTTTGGGCTCTCCAGTTCAAGAGAGACAGGGATCTGCTAGAGAGAGTGCAATGGAGAGCCACAAGGATGACTGGAGGACTCCCCTGTGGAGAGAGACTGAGAGCCCTGGGGCTGTTTAGTCTGGAGAAGACTGAGAGGTATCTGATCAATGTGTACAAATATATGAGGGGTGGGTGTCAAGTGGAGGGGGCCAAGCTCTTCTTGGTGGTGCATAGTAGTAAGGTAAAGACCAATGGCTGCAGACTGGAACATAGAAGGTTTCACCTCCACATGAGGACAAACTTCTTGACAGTGGGGGTGACAGAGCCCTGGAGCAGGCTGCCCAGAGAGGCTGTGGAGTCTCCTTCTCTGGAGACTTTCAGAATGCACCTGGATGCATTCCTGCGTGACCTATGCTAGGTGATCCTGCTTTTGACATGGGGGTTTGGACTGGATGATCTCTGGAGGTCCCTTCTAACCTCTAACGTTCAGTGATTCTGTGTGTTCTGAGTCTTACATCAAGGGAGATGAATCGGAACAGGTTGCCCAGGGAGGTTGTGGATGCTTCCTCCCTGGGGGTGTTCAGGGCCAGGCTGGATGAGGCCTTGAGCCAGCTCAGCCTAGTTGAGAGGTGTCCCTGCCTATGGTGGGGAGATTGGGGTAGATGATCCCTGAGGTCCCTTCCAGCTTGAGCCATTCTATGAAATTCGCGAGCAAGAAAATACGAAGGAAATAATTTTCATGGCACTGGTACTTTGTCCTCGTTGGCATATCTGTATTTAAGAAGAGCTTTAACACTCATTAGTTCAGGTCTTGACTAAGAAACTGTGAGTTGAGCAAGACAGCCTGCAAAGTGAAAAGTGCAGTCCAGTCTGGTTTTGCCTTCCTTAAGCTGGAGTATGCTATCACAAGACAGCCCAGAAGAAACCTTGAGTTCTCCTTTTTATTTTCAAAGACATTTTAATCAGTGCAATTTAGGGGGATTTATTCAATGGCAAGTAATGAAATACTCTGGTGTGTGATGATTATACCACCAGCTGAAAATACGTGGCAATTGATGCTTAGTGCTTCAGCTGCAAATAGAAGACAAATGCCTTCAGCTGGCTGCTTGTGTTTGCAGGTGGCAAGAGAGGGAAGGCAGGAGTTCATCAGTCCCTTGGCAGGCAAAATGATAGTTTTGTTACCTTTCTTCCTTCTCTGAGACTCTAATTATATATTTGATTTTTGTTTATTTATATCTAGGGTGTGGATTCAGGATTTGTTCCCAGCGTTCATGATTTTGACAAGAAACTTACCGAGGCTGATGCTTACTTACAGATCTTGATAGACCAGTTGAAGGTATGGTAACTAACTGGTGTGCTTACTGCATTGGGAGGCTGCTTGCTGGTGGCTTGCGTTGAGGTCTGGTTGAAAGGTTCCTGTAGATGTGGGATGCAGAGAACACTCCTTTGGCTGAGCTAACTGTGACCTGAAGAAAGTGTGTCCCTAATGCAGGATGTTATGGTCCTGCACCTGAGTAGGCACAATCCCAAGCACAAATACAGGCTGGGTGGTGAATGGCTGAGAGCAGCCC
>WBNM01045811.1:29807-47953 GCA_013399055.1 Ramphastos sulfuratus
GACCCAAGCTTAACTTTGGATCATTGTCTGGCTCATACCATTTTAGAGTTTATTTTGAGAATGCTTGGGCAAGTCATACATACCTCCAGCTGCAGATCCTTTCAGACTTGGCTGCAGTAGCAGTAGGTAACCTGTTCTTTGTCCCTGAGTGAAAACATTCTGTAGCAGTTGTGTATAAATACAGTTCTTCTCTACTACCTGCATGTATTTTAAGAGTGGGTGGCAAGGTGAGGAATTATGAGATCATAGCAGAGTTCTCACCTTAGCGAGAAAAACAGGTGCTGCTGCTGCTGCTCAGACTTTTTCCCATGACTCAGCAGGCTAAAATTGCTGTTAAAATTGTTTCAGTCCTGCTGGTTTGGATAGTTTTTTCCTGATATAACGGGCAATTATTACTGCATGTGGGAGATTCAGCAAAAGTTCATCTGCAGGGGAGGGCAGAGAGGGGTAAAAGCATATCCCAGGAAAATGGAAGGAGGCAGAAGTGATACAAACAACTTTCAAAGCTAAACTGCAAAGACCTGATCAAGAGTCAGCTTTGCTGCTCCACAGCCATGCAGTATGGTTCACTGAAGGAAGGTGTTTGCATCTTCACACCTCCTGGCTGTTGCTTCAGGAACAGCCTATAAAGCCTGCTTTGTAGGAAGTAGTTAATAATGAAAGCAGAGTCAAGTTTGACTACAGCTTTTTTTTTTTTTTTTTTTTTAAGAACCTCAAGGGAACATGTGAGCAGGTTTTAGACAGGCAATTGGGTAAGAAACTGTAGCTTACCTCCTAAAAATGACAAGGGTAGATGTGATGAACTTTGAAGCATTACCTTTTAATCTTTTTTTCTTCCTTGAACAGCTTGTACTTAAGTGTTTATTTGCATGCATGCCTTAGAGTGCTCTGGGAGGCAGCTTTTCACTGTTTCAGCTCAGCCTGTGTTAAACACACCTGCAGGCTTTTCAGTAAGGATTTGTTTCAGTTTGCTTAGATGCATCTCATACTCTACTTTTAAGGAAATAAATGGAAGTCAGTGCTGGGAAGTCACTACAGATCTTTGCAAAAGATGTGCTTACAGATCTTAATGACTTGAATCTATAGTTTTTATTCAGATGCTTTGAATACCTAAATCTCAAGGTACCCAAAAGGTTTGGTGAGTGTCAAGGCTGTTCTACCCCAAAGAAATTAAAGAAAAAGAGATGCTGAAATACAAGAAAAGCAGTTTGAGGTGTTGAGATGAGTGTCACTTAACCTCACTTCCTTCAAACCTTAGCAGAGCCATGCTGGACTGAGCTGTGGAACTAGCCAGGAGCTGAGATTCGGTCTCTTGCCGTCATGTGAGACATCAGTAACAAATTTGTTATATCACAAATGCTATAGAGAAGTATTAGACAGAAACTGCTTTGGATTGTGATACCAAGTTTATATAATGAAGTGCTTATTGAATGCTTTAGCTCTTGAAATGTCAGTGTTTCTGGCTGATAGGATATGAAAGAAGTAATGCTTTCAATGTGTTCACAGCTGTCTCTTTCTTTTAGCTCTTTGATGAAAAACTCCAGAACTGCAAAGATGATGAACAGAGAAAAGCAAGTATATTTTGTCATAAATACTGCTTATTTTGCTTAATTAAATGGGTTTGTGTGTGTCAGTTTAATATAGAAATTTAAAGTACAGTTCAAATTTATCAAGTTGTCAAAATCACTTAAAGCAGTTTGAATAACTGGTAATGTGGTTGTGTTGTAAACAGATCCCAAACAGTAGTTTTCAGTAATGCCGCGTTTCATAACACTAAAAAAAGGTTGCAGTCTGTTAGGAAATGATTGCTCCTGTGTTGTCCATCCATCTAAGGCATTTTTAACTGAAATTTGCTGGATTTTTAATCTTTAACAAGGATGAGTGTTTGTAAAAATAGCAAAGCTATTCTGAAGGGGAATTAAAAATGTAGTAAGAATCATGTATTTAGCATCATCAGCTTGTATCCTGTGTGGTTCTGGGACTAGCATGCCACAACATATCAGAAGTCTGAGAAATTCATCATTCATTCACCTCAGGTGAGCATACCAGAAATGTAACTTGCTGTGCAGGGGGCAGTACTTTTTCAGCGAGGTTGTGATTCCCTTCAGTGTTGTGAGGCTTTTTGCAGCCTTTCCTGTTCCATTTCAGAGTTAAGTTTGTGGGTCAGAGTTTGCCTTGGATGGCGTGGGTTTGGCATTAAGGAGTATGTTAGTATATGTGGAGTGAAGGAGGGACTTTAGAGTTCCTTATGAAGGGTTTATTACTGAAAAAGTGCTTTGATTTTCAGCAAAAGCAATGCTTTCAGTGTCAGGAAGTAGTGGTATATTTCATCCTAGTTCCTTCTTTCTCCCAGATTGCTCTTAAGAACAACAAGCTGATGTTCTCTTGGTGTTTCAAATTTGAAAACAATTTGATGCTTTCTGTGCTTAGTTTACTTCTTTGGAATGGTTGTGACCTTCCATGAGTTACCCATATTGTTTGGTGTGTTATGTAGCATCTTAGGGAGTTCACTAGTGGTGGTCTTTCTGCAGTTCTTTGAATTAAAGCATGTGTAAGTATGTTTAATCTGTAGGCAGTCGACCAAAAGAGTAAGACTAAAGATTTTGTATTTCTGCTTCAGTGCATCTTGCTGGGGAGAGTTCTCCTTCAATGTTGACCTCCCTCCAGATGCTACTTTGCAGATCAGGCAGTACTTCCTTTTTCCCTGTGAGAAGGTTTCAAATCCCCAGAGACTTTCTGCTTGTTGTGCTGATTTTTGTCTTTATCTCTGCAAGGTATCTGTGGAACAGACAGATTGACTTTACAGAGAAAGCAGGAGGCTTGTTTAGAAGAGGTCAGCATCCTCTGGTTTTAAATCTTGATGAGTGTTGCTATTACTGTAGATTCTACTTTATTAAAAATGAAAAACACTTGGCAAAGCACTTTTTCTTGATCATGTCCCTTCCTGTATTAAAGCAGCTAAGAGGTTTTTTTGATCCTGTATTTAGCAGATTTCCTATTTCTTTGTGGCAGGGTGGTTCACTGTGAGCTCAGTGTAACTTGCAAGATACTTTCATCCAGCCTATTGTTTTTTTCCCCTCTGAGGAAACAGGATTTTGTTAAGTGTTATGTGCTCCTCAGCTAGCTGGGTGCTGTTTTCTATCGCTGTTTATGGAGTAGGGAGGCTCTGCAGAGAGACTTGGATAGGTTGCATCCATGGACCAGTGTTAATGGCATGAGCTTCAACAAGGCCAAATGCCAGCTCCTTCACTTGGGCCACAACCCCAAGCAACACTACAGACTTGGGGCAGTGTGGCTGGAAAGCTGCCTCCAGAAAGGGACCTAGAGTTTTTCATTGACAAGCAACTGAATATGAGCCAGCAGTGTGCCCAGGTGGCAAAGAAAGCAAATGGCATCCTGGCTGGGATTAGAAATGCTGCGGCCAGCAGAAGCAGGGAGGTGATTGTCCCCTTGTACTTGGCTCTGGTGAGGCCACACCTTGAGTGTTGTGTCCTGTTGCAGCCACCTCACTACAAGAGAGATGTGGAGGTGCTGGAGTGAGTGCCGAGGAGGGCAGTGAAGCTGGGGAAGGGTCTGGAGAATTAATCTGATGAGAAGCAACTGAGGGAGCTGGGGATGGTTAGTGTGAAACAGAGGAGGCTGAGGGGAGACCTCATGGCTGTCTACAGCTACCTGAAAGGAGGTTGTGGAGAGGCTGCTGCTGGTCTCTTCTCACAGGTCATTAATGATAGAGCAAGGGGGAATGGCCTCAAGCTGTGACTGGGTAGATTTAGACTGGATATTAGGAAAAAAGTTTTTCCCAGAAAGAGTGGTCAGGGACTGGAATGAGCTGCCCAGGGAGGTGGTGGAGTCACCAACCCTGGATGTGTTTAAAGGTTGTTTGGATGTGGTGCTTAGGGGATATGGTTTAGGGTACACCTTGTAGAGTAGGGCTGTCAGTTGGACTTGGTGATCCTGAGGGGCTTTTCCAACCTGAATGTTTCTATGAGTCTGTGATTTAAAACCTGAGCTCTTGATTTTGCAAGTGCACAGAGCACTGCATGAGTTGCTCTTCCGTTACCGACTGCCTGCTCTTTTGGAGACAGTGGTGTGGGGCATAGGTGTTCTGTGGTTCTTCAGGATCATCTGGGTATCTTCTTCCTGAGACAGGGTGATTTGTTGGACTTGGAAGAAGAGAGTGCAGCTATAGACTTGATGGATTTTGAAGACTGAGGAAGACTCTGATGGACAAAGTGCCCTGTGTAACATCCAGAGTCCAGGCAGAAGTACAGCTCGCAGTGTGCGGTGGGATCACTGCCCCGCAAACATCCTGCAACCAACAGTGCTGCCAGGCTTGCTGAGCCTGCTGGTGGAGTGCAGTGTCTATATCCAGTGATTAGGAAGGTGAAGGAAGCATCATGAGCTGGGGATTCTTGCACCTCAAGGTGAAGACGAGAGGACTTTGCTTTGTCACAGTATTGGCAATATTATCAGTGAGAGCTCTCCCCGTTCAGTTTGGTGACGTTACATTGACTGGAAATATCAGGGAGCACAAAAGGGTAAGCATTCAAAAGCAGCAGAGAGGTGCACATTGGACAGGCTGCAGCAAAACTGATGTGACTTCACAAGATTTTGGAGGGAAGTGTAGCCTGCTTAAGCGGTTTGGTTTACCAGAAATACTGGAGTAAATCCAGGGCTGAGCACACCAATTGAGGATGCACCTGACTGATTCTGACCGTGACTTGGCTACCCCCCATGTAGCTCTGCTGTGTGGCTGTGCTGGGTGAGCCTGTTGCTCTGTAGCCACATTGGTGCTGAGTGAGACAGCATCAGCTTCCTGTTACATCACCAGTGACTTCATAGAGCATCAGCTGTCAAGGAGACACAACAAGCGGTGGGAGTGGATGCAGTACTTTGAGCGGCACCTCGCAGTTGGATTAGGTTAGACAGAGCACATGGCTGGATTCTGCAAATGTAAGTCTGCAGGAAATGGATACTTGAAAACATGTGTGTATTACCTAAAGCTTAGTAAAATGATACCTTCAACAGTTTTCAAAGAGTAGGGAGGTCGAAGAGAGAAAATTGTGGTAACTCCTAGTAGTAAGTTTTATATTCTTTGCTTTTATTGGTAGTGTTTTTAATCTTCAGCATACCTATTTGTACAGGCCTTTGGCTTCCCTTACAGTTTAGTGCTTTCTAAATTGTCTATATTACTTACTTTAAGGCAAGCTGGTGGACAAGAAGCTCAGTGTGAGCCACCAGTGGACACTTGCAGCCCAAAGAGCCAACCAGATCCTGGGCTGCATCAAGAAAGTGTGGCCAGCAGGGTGAGGGAGGTGATTCTGTCCCTCTACTCCACTCTGGTGAGACCCCACCTGGAGTACTGCATCCAGTTCTGGAGCCTCTGTGACAGGAAGGATCTGGAAGTGCTGGAGTGTGTCCAGAGAAGGGCCACAAGGATGATCAGAAGGCTGGAGCTGCTCTGCTGTGAGGACAGGCCGAGAGAGTTGGGGCTGTTCAGTCTGGAGAAGAGAAGGCTCCAAGGAGACCTTCTTGTGGCCTTCCAGTATCTGAAAGGGGCTACAAGAAGGCTGGGGAGGAACTTTTTAAGGTGTCAGCTAGTGATAGGGCTGAGGAGACTGGAGCAAAGCTAGAAGTGGGTAGAGACTTCCATGTCAGTGTTTGCTTTGCCCTGGAGAACAGGGTTGGTGCTCATCAGAAGACCCTTCCAGGACCGTGTCTGACCTGCCTGCATTTTTCTCATCATTTTGGGTAGCTATGAAGCAGACAATTTTCCAGTTCCCTGTGCTGTGTTCTTGCAAGGTGGCCATGCAGTTTAAAGGTGGAAAATACTGGATTAATGTGTGCTACTGCTGTTAAAGCTCACAGAGTTCAACTTCACAGAGGAAAAGAAATGATGGTTGCATAAGTTGTGGATAGGCCTTGGAAAACAGGTTCCTTGAGATTTTTACCAACTTGGCTTTCCAGCAAGTGTGGTATCAGTGAAGGGAATGAAATAGCAGTTTGGTGTGTAAACCAGCACAAACATGTTGGGGGGAAAAGAGTCAATGAATAGTCAAAGCTGCCAGTGGCTGCCTACAGCTGGCTATAAAGCTTGGGGAATGAGTGACTTATTTCACAGAACCACAGAATATTAGAGGTTGGAAGGGACCTCCAGGTTTCAACTCCAATCCGGTGGCCAAAGCAGGATCCCCTAGGGTAGTTCACACAGAAATGCATCCAGGCAGGTGTTGGAAAATTTCCAGAGAAGGAGACTCCACAACCTCTCTGGGCAGCCTGCTCCAGGGCTCTGTCACCCTCACTGTCAAGAAGTTTCTCCTCATGTTGAGGTAGGACCTTCTCTGTTCCAGTTTGTAGCTGTTGCTCCTTGTCTTATTGCTGCTGACGAATGAAAAGAGCTTGGCCCCCTCCACTTGACACCCACCCCTCAGGTATTTGTACACATCGATCAGATCTCCTCTCAGCCTTCTCCTCTCCAGACTAAACAGCCCCAGGGCTCTCAGTCTCTCTCCATAGGGAGATGCTCAAGTCCCCCCAGTCATCCTCATGTCTCTCTGCTGGAATCTCTCCAGCAGGTCCCTGTCTCTCTTGAACTGGGGAGCCCAAAACTGGACACAGTACTCCAGGTGTGGTTTCACTAGAGCAGAGTAGAGGGGGGGGGAAGAACCTTCCTAGCCCTGCTGGACACTTCCTGATGCCCCCCAGGATGCCATTGGCTCTCTTGGCCACAAGGGCACATTGCTGGCCCATCCAGAACTTGCTGTCCACCAGCACTCCAAGGTCTTTCTCCACGGAGCTGCTTTCCAGCTGCGTGATCTTTTATCTGACAAGATCTGCCCATTGCCTATTCTGTTTTGCTGCTAAAAGGCTCAAACCTTCACTGCTGTCACGTTTAGAATGCTTTTTTCCCCCCCAATGTATTGATAAAAATCAGGTTGGAAGTGTAGTAGAGACATGAAAAGCAAACCAAAACAAAGGAATTTTTATCTGTTGGCATATCTCTAGCTGCAGAAGTAAAATATAAGACTTAGTGATATAACAGCCCTGAAATGCTGATAAATGAATCAACATGGTCCAGTCTTTAAAGTGGAGAAGGCTGTGGCTGGGTGATGTTTGGCTGCTTCTTGCCAATTAATCATGAATAAAATGTATAGCATCCTTGCATACACAGAACAGAGTACAGCTGCGGGAGATTTCACCAGGTATTGCCCTGGGAAGCTGTCACAGCATTTATTTTGTTTTTAATCCACTATTTGTTAATTCCTGAAGATTTATAGGTGTCTCTTGTTCTCTTAAGGTGTAGGATTGGGCTTGCAGTGCTGGGGAGAGGGAAGTTCCTTTACGCACTCTAACTATTCAGAAAGGCTGTGACCCAGGTCACATCAGCCACTCATATTAATCACAACAAAGAGGTCCTCTAGTTGAATTAGTAGAGCTTCAGTGCTGAGTCCAATGTAATGGTTTTGCCTTCTGCAGGCAGGCCCAGAGACATCACAGAATGTTAGGAAGGGACCTCAAAAGCTCACCCAGTCCAACCCTTCTGCCAGAGCAGGATCTACTATACCAGAATGCATCCAGGCAGGTCTTGAATATCTCCAGAGAGGGACACTCCACAACCCCCCTGGGCAGCCTGTTCCAAGGCTCTGTCACCCTCACAGGGAAAAAGAATTTCCTCCTCAGGTTTCCATGGCAATTTCCTCTGCCTCACCTTCTACCCATTGCCCTTTGTGCTGTCACTGGGCGTCACCCAGCAGAGCCTGGCTCCAGCCTCCTAGCATTCACATTTACATCTTCATATACATAGGTGAGGTCACCCCTCAGGCTCCTTCTCTCCAAGCAGCACAGCCCCATCTGCCTCAGGCTCTCCTCATAAGGGAGATGTTCCACTCCCTTCATCATCCTTGTGGCTCTTTGTTGGACTCTCTCAAGCAGTTCCCTGAGGCCCTTCTTGAACTGAAGGGCCCAGGACTTGATGCAATATTCCAGATGCAGCCTCAGCAGGGCAGAGTAGAGGGGCAGGAGAACCTCTCTTGACCTACCAACCACAGCCCTTCTAATACACCCCAGGATGGCATTGGCTTTCTTGGCCACAAGAGTACATTGCTGGCTCATGGTCATCCTCCCATCCACCAGGAGCCTCAGGTCCTTTTCCCCTTCAGTGCTCTCCAACAGGTCAGTCCCCAACCTATACTGGTCCATGGGATTGTTCTTTCCCAGGTGCAAGACATCAACAGGGTGCATCTGCTGCTTCTGTGTAAAACGGCATGCAGGTGCCTTTTGCATGCCTCAAATGTAATTCCAGACAGGGAATCTATCTAGAAACTCTGGTTCATAAAAAAATGAAGTAGGCAGACTTCCAGATGCACTGTTACTGGAGGCTTGGAGCAAGAACATATGTGCACTGGGAGTTGTTGGGGTTTTTGTTTTGTGGTTTGGGTTTGTTTTTTTTTTTTTGTAACCATGTTTAACTATTCATCTTTATTACACCTGACTGATGGTAATTTCAGGTGCTGTGGGTGGTTGAAACATGCAAGTGTCCAGGACACTGTGCAAGGATGCAAGCTGAACTTGAAATGAATCTTCACCCCACATTTAATTTTTGTTGATGAGATGCAAAACTGAAGTGTAGTATGTGTAACATCACTGCTCAGAAATTCCTAACCTTGTCATCTTTCAAGTGTTAATTAGCAGTTTGATGTCTGTCTCACCAATTACAAAATTTAATTTGTGTCTATGTATGGAAATATCTTTAATATGTGAGTTGCCTCTCTTTTCCCCTCCCTGGTTTAAGATCAAATACAGTGTTTGTTACAGTATTTAGGTCAAACTGCCTGTCTTTAACCACACTATTCTGATTTTTCTTTACAGAAAATTGAAAGTCTCAAAGAAACAACCAGTGTAAGTAGATTAAATTTTATATCTCTAGTCTATAAATGTTGAAATTTCTCGTGGCCAGCAGATAGAGGGAGGTGATTCTGCCACTCTGATCCGATGAGGTCTGACCTGGAGTACTGTGTCTAGCGATGGGGGCCCCAATACAAGAGCGACATGGACCTGCTGGAGCGGGTCCAGAGAAGGGCCACAAAGATGACCTTTGAGGGTCCCTTCCAACCTGATGCAATCTGTGACTCAAAGTTTCTAAGCTTTAAGTGGGAATCCCTATGAGATCCTACAGTGTGGTGGCAGAGGCAGCCTGGTTCTGGTGCCTTTACACGAATTTCCTGATTCTGTGGTGCTAGAAATAAATTGTACTGTAGTTGAGGTTGGAAAGGACCTCCAAAGGTCTGCAGTCCAGCCCCATGCTTAGAGCATAATCAGCTAGAGGAAGTTGCCCAGGACCAGATCTAGCTTGGTTTGAGTAACTGCAAGGTTGAAGGCTCTCTCTGGGCAATGTGCTCCAGTGTTAATCATCCCTAGGGTAAAAGTGCTTTCTTGTGTTTAAGATGAACTTCCTGTATTTTGATGGCCATTGCTGCTTGTCCTGTCGCTGGCCACCACTGAGAAGAATCTAGCTCTGTCTCCTTCATATTCTGCTCTTGAAAAGGCTCAGGGGAGACCTTATCAGTGAGCATCTTCTCCAGACCTAGCCAAGCTTTCAGCCTGTCTTCACATGACAGTTTACCCACCTCAGAGCTCTGTAGGTTTGCAGCTGACCTCCACCCTGACAACTTGTGCTGTGCATGGCTTTTGGTCCTCTCCGCTCTTGTGCCTGGAAAAAAAATAAGAGGGAAAGGGAAGCAAGGGCTCTACAGAAGTGAATATCTACTTAGTTCTCACTCAGTATTTCAGTTAACATTTTGTGTAACTAGTGAAAACACCTGTAAATATAAAACATTCCAATAATCCAAGGCTTTTTAATGTTGTTTCTGTTCCCTTAGAGCATGGTAGAGTCAATAAAACACTGCATTGTGTTGCTACAGATTGCTAAGGTAAGTACCCTGTAAACCATTCTGGATTTTAATTGTGCAGCAATACTCTGTGTGAAAACAGTTGAAATCTGCACGTGCCTTCTGTATGGATCAGGATGTAAAAGTAGGTAGAAGTTGATTTATGCTACTGTTTTGAGGAAGAGTTTGGAGTCACAAGTTGCACAGCAGCCAGTTCTGGTCACGTTGATGGTAGCAGTTGTGTTGGTGACATCGCTTTACTTTTGAAGGATACTTTCTTTTGCAGAGTTTGCTGTTAGACTGAGCCAGAGAAGGATGACAGAGTAGACAAAACCCCTTCTCTCTGCTTCCTGTGAGAATAGGACTTAGAAACAGAAAAAGGGAAAACTGTGGTGTTAGGAATCTAACACCAGACTTGTGTAAGTTGAGAGTGCAGTGTGGGTAATACACTGATACCTTTCACCTAAGTGTTTTGTTACTTTGAAAAATTTAGTGAGATTTGGATTTACTACCTTTTTTTCCCCCCAAGCTCTGCTCTTACAGACCTTGTGTGTTAATTATGAGCTGCTGATTTTTTTTCTTGTGACCAAAGTGAAGACAGTGTTTACAAAGCAGCTGATTTATTGAATTCAGCCTTAAATTCTGAAAGCACCATCAGAACACATTCTCATTTACTCAAATAGGTGTAGGCTTTTCAGTTTTTCTTTTTTCTGTAATCTGGATGGACTTTGGTAGTTCGTTTTCTGTTCCATGCAGTGCTGCAGATGGGAGGTTAGTGGCTGGAGAGCAGCCTGGCAGAGAGGGACCTGGGAGTGCTGAGTGACAGCAGCTGGTCATGAGCCAGCAGTGTGCCCAGCTGGCACAGAAAGCCAGCATCACCTTTGCCTGTATCAAGCAGTGTACTGGCACTGGGGAGGCCTCACCTTGAGCACTGTGTGCAGCTCTGGGCCCTCCCTGCAAGAGACATATTGAGGTGCTGGAGCAGGGCCAGAGGAGAGCAATGAGACAGGGGAAGGCTGATGAGGAGAGGCTGGGGCAGCTGGGGGTGTTCAGCCTGGAGAAGAGGAGATTCAGAGGGGACCTTATCACTCACTACAACTACCTGTAGGGAAGTTGTAGTGAGGTGGGGGTCAGGCTCTGCTCCCAGGAAACTTGTGATAAGAGAGAGGGCATGGCCTGAAGCTGCACCAAGGAAGGTTTAGGTTGGATGTTAGGAAGCACTTCCTGATGGAAAGGGGAATTAGACTCTGGAATGGACTGCCCAGGGAGGTGGTGGAGTCACTGTCCCTGGAGGTGTTTAAGGCAAGATTGGATGTGGCACTTGGTGCCATGGTCTAGTCGATGTGGTGGTGCCAGGTCATAGGCTGGACTTGATGATCTCAGAGATTTGTTCCAGCCTCAATAATTCTGTGATTCTGTAACACTAAATCAGACCTTGAAGTCCTCCTTTCCATACCAATGTAAACAGTTGGGTTTACCCAGTGGGGACTGAAGGGGTTTTGTTGTTTGGCTGCCCTATTTTTTTAAACTTTATTTTTTGCTAAACCACCTTGTCTAAAGCTCTTGCAGCTACTGAAGGTAAGGTGGTTTATGCATAGCTAACTGGGAGAAGTCAATCCACTTACAGTGAATAATACCCTCTATAAACCTGCCTGCTGTTTTAAAGCAACCTTTACTCTGCTTCATCTCTGTCTTCTTCCTCTCTCTCTCTGAGGCAACTATAATTGTTGGCTAGGTGGCCCCCCTTTCCCTAAACTCAAGGCATCCTGATTTTTGTACTACTGCAAGAAACTAAGAATACAGGGGTTTGTTTTGTTGGGGTTTTGTCAGCTCTTGGTTGCATGTGTATGAAGCATTAAATAAGTTCAGCTGTGTTGTGTGTCTGACTGCCTTCTTTTCTCCAGTGTAGAACCTTCTAAGGTTCTGCAAGGCTTTTTTTCCCTCCAAAGCTGTCAGGCTGCTGACTTACATTGTTGAAAAGAAATCATACCAATGCCACTTCTGCCCCCCATTTTTTCTTCTACAGACCAGAATTACCTTGAAAATCACAATCACTTCTCCACATAGTCAGAGCATGCCTGGTAAGACACTGGAACAGGTTGCCCAGGGAGGTTGTGGCTGCTCCCTCCCTGCAGGTGTTCAAGGCCAGGTTGGATGAGGCCTTAACTGACCTGTACTAGTGGGAGTTGTTCCTGCCTATGACAGGGAGTTGGAACTAGATGATCCTTGAGGCCCCTTCCAACCTTACCATTCTATGTCTGTTTCCAGCACAAAGTCCTTTGTTATTTGGAGGATTTTGGTACATTAGGGCAAACTCGTTTGTTTTTTTAACAGCTTTGAGGGCTTTTTCAATTATTTTTTTTCTTTAACTTCAGTGTTCCAGTTTTGTAGAGTCTTAAAACAACCTGCCTTAAGACTTGGACAGTTCAATTTGCAGTAAACTTACTGGTAAATCAAGTGTGTAATCGTGGTGCTTGTGCTGGAGATGACCCAAGGCTTTTCAAAAGTGTCCTAATCCAAAAGCACAAAGGTTTAGCAGCAGTAAATGCCAGCCTGATCATTACACCTTGAGCACAGACATTATGGCATTGTCTACCCATACTTTACTCCACATCACCCTGTCTTAGCATTCCCATCGAGCTCTGCACTGTTTCAATGTGTGAAACAGAGAAATAGATTTTAGATCTCTTTCTGGTCTAGTGGAAGGTGGTCCCTGCCAACAGAGGGGTTGGAACTAGGTGGTCTTCAAGGCTGCTCCAATCCAAACCATTGTATGAATCTATGAAAATAATGAAGCAAATAGCAGCTGAATAAGATTATAGTCCAACATGTGTAGCATTCACCAAAAAGCCATCAAAATGAGCCAAGCAGGATTTGCCTTGTGCTGTCCTCTTTGCATGTGCAGCAGTTGATGAGGAGAAGGCTCTGAGGAGCCCTTGTTGTGGCCTTCCAGTTTCTGAAGGGGACCTATAAGAAAGCTGGGGAGGGACTTTCTAGGGTGTCAGGTAGCGATAGGACTTGGGAGGGAATGGAACAAAACTAGAAGTGGGTTGATTCAGATTGGATGTTAGAAAGAAGTTCTCCAGCATGAGCGTGGTGAGACACTGGAACAGGTTGTCCAGGGAGGTGGTGGAAGCTTCATCCCTGAAAGTCTTTAAAGCCAGACTGGATGTGGGTCTAAGCAACCTCATCTAGTGTGAGATGTCCCTGCCCATGGCAGGAGGATTGGAACTGGATGATCCCTGAGGTCCCTTCCAGCCCCGACAGTTCTTTGACTCTATGATTCTATGTCCAGGTGTGTGTTGTACAGTGTCTGTAACTGTCTGTCCAACATGTATTGCAGTAGTGATGTAGTCAAGTGCAGTCTTGGAAATACAGGTTTCTTGAATTAGCTTTTATAATTCAGATGCTTAGTTTTGCATCTTTGCCTTCACTCCATCACTCCTAGTTCTGTGGAGTTTCTCCCTTCCTTGCCTCATCGGCATCCCTTGTGTTGGTGCCAGTTGTGCATTGCTGAGACAGCACAGCAAGCTTCAGTACAAGTGCAGCATCTCCCTGCTTTATTTCTTAGGTCTTGGAGATGATGGCATAACATGGAAGTTCTGCACATTGGGGGGAAAAAAAAAATATTTGGACTCCAGTGTAAATCTTTTTTTGTCTATATGCTTGCAACCCATAGTCCCTGGTGTGATGGTTTGGGAGTTCCACGCCTCCCCAACTCTATGAAAATCACCCAGACTAGACTCAGCTGGCTGGAAGTTAAGGACTGAAGCTTAATATTCACAGCTTAGCACAATATACAGGCAGATATTTACAATATATTACAATATTTACAGCTATATACAGAAATACAGTTATACAGAAACACAATACTTCTCCCAGAAATCAGAGTCCCCAGGAGGGGCTCCCAAACACCCTTCCACCTTCTTTCCACCCCTCTACCTTATCCCAGGGTCTGCCTTGCATGCAAGGTGAGTTTGGAGGATGGGCAAGGGGGATCAGAAACAGAATGATTAGTTGGGTTACAGAGCAGAAGCTCAGAAGACATACCAGCTCCCAGAGAGAGATTCTCTGTTATCTATGTTTGTGTCCTTGTTTTTATACATCTCAGCAAGCCCATGAGTGAAGTAGACATCACCATTGTTTTCACAGCCTAGAATCTAATTTTTTTTCATTAAAATGTTAGCCTCAAACCAGCACACCCTGGTGTCATGTTATGGTGGAAAGTCTTGTTTAAGAGGCATCAACTAGCAGAGATGAAATGTGAACAGCCTGTTGCTAGCCTTGTAAGCAAAGAGAGACTGTGTCAAGTAGCAAATCAAATCAGTGCCAAAGTTTAAGAACAGCTTTTTGCCTTCTCTTGTTCCTCTTTCACAACTGGAAATCTGGGGAAGGACTCTGCAGAAAAGCGTTAAGGTTTGCACTGAACAAGGTTCTGGACTGCCGCACAGGCCAGTAGGAACTTTGCAGCAGAAGTGAAGAGATTTGTGCTTAGTGCTCAGTAAAGTCGATACTGTTGCTGGTAAAGTGTTGGGCCCCTGCTAACTGTGGGCTGGCATTAACTTGTCCTTTGTCATTTCCCCCGAGGACAGCTTTATTCCCTGCACTGCCTGCTTTTGCTCAAATGCTTCCAAGTAAATACTCCCAAATCCTAGATAGTAAAGAATCTAAAACATTTTTATAATCTGGTAGATATCAGAAAGCAGAAGTTAAACATTTTAGCTTCTGGAGGGCACTTCTGCCTTCCAAAAGCAAAAAGTGCTTTTGGTAACTTGACCTCTATGCTAATGGTAGCTCTTCAGAAACTGAGAGCTTTTGTGTCTTCGGTGTGCAGGGACTCGGTGGGGCTGCAGGCAGTGTTTTGGCTTGTTTGGACAGAACCTACACTGTACTACTACACCTACACTGTAAAGCTTAATTATTCTGCAGTGCAGAGAGGAGGTTTTAAAACTTCTTCAGACTCTCGTGGTGCTCAGCAAATGCTGATCTCCAGAGCTGCAGGGATTATGCACAGAGTTTTCTTCTGATGTAGTTATGGTACCACATGACGAGGAGCATTTTTTTTATGGCTGAAAATGTAAACGTTCCTGCGAGAAACTTGCTGTTGTCACTTAGCACAACTGATGAGTCATACAAGATGGTTATGTTGATATTCTTAACGTTTTTTCCTTAAGGATCAAAATAATGAGGAGAAGCACGCAGATGGACTTATAGTAAGTTTAAATCTGATCTTTATCTCCCTTTATTTCTGCAGAACATGTGAACAGAGACCTGAATTTCCGCTCATTTTGCAACGTTCCTCTTCCTTTCTCTGATTTACTGCTTCAAGCATCTTGTTAAAATTACTGTTCAGTCCTTAGCTTCTGATGTCGGCTAACACCCTTGCCTTGAAAAAATCTTAACAGTGATCAGTTTTACACTGAGTGTCTCAAATGGCAGTGTCACAACTGAACACTTGGGAGAAAATTCTGCCCTCTGAACAGACGAAAGGGAAATGATTGGGCTAGAAGTAGCTGTGTGTTCCATCTGAGGTGTCTGTCTGTATGAAATAGATCAGCTGTCCGTGTGCTTCGAGTAGTTTGTCTTTTCTGCAGTGCTGCTTGTGTGATGCCAGGCTGCATTGTGTCTGTTCCAGCAATGTTTCTCCTTTAATAGAGCTTCTGCTTCTTTCATGTAGCTTCTGTCATCTTCGGTTTCAGTCACGTCTGACTTCTCTTTCTTCCTTCTCTTTTTGTCACTTGAGTACATTTCAGATACTTTTAACAGGAGATTGGTTTCAGTAAAACATAACTGCAAATCATGCCATGCTTTTGTTACAGCTCACAAGAGTTCCCAAGCTTCTATACAGCTTTTAGCAGCATGACTTTCTGCTGTGAACTTTGGAGTAACGATGCACATACAGATTTTGGGTTCATGCTTACTGTAGATAAATGGATGCTTACCCTGTGGATAGTCACAGCATTCAGGTCTTGGTGTAATGGGAGAGCTGCTGTTCTGTGCTCTGAGAAGGAGGTTATGCAGCTAGACACTGCCACAGGCAGAGGTGGTATGCATGGGAGATCTGCTGGGAAATTTGGTATAGGTGTTACAACTTAGAGCAGTCTGAATTTGATTAGTCGCTGTTCTCATCATTTGTGGGCTGGCGTATGCTGAGGAGGAACAAGGAAAAGTGTTTCTGTACTAACTGATGCATCAGTGGTTGTGAAGACTTCATCCTACAGAGGCCAGCATTAGCTTGGGCTGAGAGTGAGGGTTCCTTAGGCAGGAATACGATCGGTGTTTGATCCCATGGAGGGGGCAGTAGTCTCCTCATCACATCATAATTGCTTCTAAGTTGTCATTACACTGAGAGTAGGAAACTTGTAGGTCTGCCTTCACTTGTTTTTAAACCATGAAGGCATATCCCAGAAACATCCAGCCAGAAAGTCCAGTGCAGAGTGAAGAATTCCTTAAGAATGTGGTTACAATCCTGCAGACAAAGCCAGAGCTGCTTTGTGGTTTGTCTCACTGGTATAGTACTGCTTACCCTAAATAGCAGGAGGAGCAGAGATAGCAACAGGAGCCTATGCATGATAGGACCAGCTTGAGCTTTGGAGTGTCTTAACTCTGAAAAAGGAAGGGGCATTTTTGGACTGCGAGATGCGTGGGGCAGGGACTTGGCTGTGTTGCATGCATAATGACACAGACAGCTGAAGTAATGTGTAAGGGACATGGGGTTTAATGCTGGAATAGCCTGGAGTAACAGTATTGGGTTAGTTGTGTACTTGGTAGTAGCATCAGCACAAAGTGTAGGCAGCAATTTTTGATGTCTCTATTTTTATTTTTTTAATGGGAGATTAATAAAATATAAACAGAGAGAGTTTTGTTTTCAATTCAGTTAATCTTATGCTATAAAAACATAACAGAAAATGTTACTGATTTTTAATGTAGGATAAAGTGCAGAACTGCAGTTAACCAGGAGAGGAGGCAAGAAGAGCTCTTCCTCCTGTAGGAAAATGGGAGATGCAAGGTCAAAATGACCCTTCTGCATGTAGATAGAAGTTACAGGCTGAAAGGAGGGAAGACAAGTTGGGATCTGTGATCTTTTTAAAAGACTGATCTAAAAAGAGGATAGTTAAAGGTAAAGCTCATCACCTCTTTTAAAAGCAGAATGCTTTTGAAGTAGAACTCACATTGCCCATGTTCCCATGTTCTTCAAACTAAGCACAGTGATGAGATCTGTTTGAAAATGAAGGCAAAGATTTTCACAGTTCTGATGTAGATCAACACTGCAGGGTGTTTGGAAGAGAGGTTTATGTGCCTTTTACCCAGTGAGCAACCCAGGACAAAGCAGTTCTGGTTGTCATATGTAAACATCCATTGCAAGTAATGCTTAGACGGTAAGGCCACAGGGCTGGAGTCCAGACCATTGCAATTTAGATTCCCAAGAGGCTGCTTGTGTGAAAGCCAAGAGCTTGTACTGGAGTCAGTGGCTTTTGTGAGCATTGGGTTGAGCTGCTGCTTCAGTTTGGAAGTGGCCAAGTTTGTGAGTGGATTGAAATGTCCTCTGCTGGAGACACACTGAAAACAGTCAGCTTGCACCGACCAAGAGATCTGGGGGCAGAGCCACTCAGTGGCTGTCAGCATGCTGATGCTTCTTGCTTTAATCCAGGGGTGGATTTACTGAGCAAATGAATGTATCTTCTTTTTAAAAAAGGTTGTTAAAATACCAGTCACCTATCCCAATTATGGCTACACAATTTGCATCTGACTTACTGCTCTTTGTATGCAGTATTTATTGGTGGATGTTGGAAAGAATTCCTTCTTCCAGGCATTCTGTATCTGGTGGGTTAGGAACTTCACACACACACACACATACATATGCTTTTGAAATTTACCAGGCCAGATGGGTTGGCAGTAAGATAAAGCTGTATTTACAGCAAAGCTAAATGTACAAGCATATATACACACAGTATTTACAACTATTTACAATTATATACAAATTAGAAATAATACAGAGGTCTAAACTCCCTCCCAGACAAACAAACTGCCCAGAAGGGGCTCAAAGCTACCTTCTCTTTCTCTCTCTCTCTCTCCATCTCCCTTCCCAGGCAGAAAGCAAACCAAGCAGCCAGCAAAGCTTACTTGTTATTTGCTAGTGGAGAGATAGGAAGGAGAAGCAAAAGGAAGCTGCATCCCAGAACAGCATGGGATAAATTGTTGTCTTTTTGGCTTTTTTATCCCCCTCAGCAAACAGTGAATGATGCAGACTTCATCATT
>WBNM01045814.1:0-38633 GCA_013399055.1 Ramphastos sulfuratus
TTGCTGCATCAGCTTAGAGCTGTGCATAGCCAGGCCAAGTGACCTGTTAGAACCCATGAGAAGTGTGAATCATAGAATTATAGAATCATAGAATCTTAGAATCAGTCAGGGTCAAAAGGGACCGCAAGGATCATCTAGTTCCAACCCCCCTGCCATGGGCAGGGACACCCTACCCTAGATCAGGCTGCCCAGAGCATCATCCAGCCTGGCCTTAAACACCTCCAGGGATGGGGCCTCAGCCACCTCCCTGGGCAGCCCATTCCAGGCTCTCACCACTCTCATGCTGAAGAACTTCCTCCTCACGTCCAGTCTGAATCTCCCCACCTCCAGCTTTGCTCCATTCCCCCTAGTCCTGTCACTATCTGATAGCCTAAAAAGTCCCTCCCCAGCATTTTTGTAGCCCCCTTCAGATACTGGAAGGCCACAAGAAGGTCACCTGGGAGCCTTCCCTTCTCCAGACTGAATATTGTCTGTAAGGTTTCTAACACTGGTGTCTCAGAGTGATAGAGATCCTCCCTCCTCTTTGTTGTTGTTGTATTCTCAGGCAGAATGAACTTTGCAAAGAAACATTCATATTTTTTTAAAGGGAAGACCATAGGCAATGAAAGACCTTGAAATGTTTCTCCACTGCTGTCACTCATGGTCTGGACTCTAGTGAAAGACCCGGGGGACTGCTGCAACCTGTTTCTTCCCCTTTAGACTAGCCATGAGCAGTTTTGCCTCTACTGAGCTCAGCTCAGCTACCAGGAAGATCTGAGTTCATAACTCTAAGCCAGTAAAGAGCGGTTTGCAAAGTAAGCCAATTATTTTCTGTGACATTAGTTATTACAGATGGTTTAATCTTAATGTGAATTCCTGTAATTGATCATTAGTTCCTCTCCCTAAAGCAAATGTGTAATCCAACAATGGTTCTGCCAGATGTTCAAGCTTTGAACACACATTTCATGGACAGTGAACCATCCCTCTAAGCCTGTCTTGGGAAGCCACTCAGGATTTCCTGTTCTTTGAAAATAACCCACTGTGAGCAGATTTCATACTTAGGAGTTCTCCTTTTCTTAGACAAACTCATCATGAGCATCTGAATAGTGCAATCCAAGCTCTCTACATATAACATTTTCCTAGACAAACTACAAAAGCAAAGAGCAAAATGTGAATCAAAAGCCACCAAAACGACAGCCTCTATATCTCAGTGAGACTCTACTAATTAGAAAAGATCAAAAATCCATTCTTTTGATCTGCTTTATGGAAGCACTTCACACAAAACTGCTTTAATTGTTGACATCATTCTGGCCACTGTTATTTCAGTAATGAAATATCATGTCTGTTTTCTGACAATCTATTTTTCACAACTACATTTTCTGTCAGTCAGATAGGCTTGTCTACATACACTTTACAATACACAATTCAACACTGTATAGCTTTTTAATAAGATTTTAACTTTTAACTATTGTGTAGCCTGAAGTGTGGGGGAAAGTGAGTTCTAAGATGGCTTTTAGCTGTGTAGCACTCCTAAGCCTTTTAGAATCATTTTGATGCAGTTAGTCAAGGGGTTAATCTGCTTTTCTTGTTTTACTACATGAAGATTTTTATCCCAAATGCTGCAAGCTATCACAGGATGTTAGGGGCTGGAAGGGACCTCAAAAGCTCATCCTGTCCAAACCCCCTGCCAGAGCAGGATCACCTATAGCAGATCAAACTGGAACACATCCAGACAGTTCCAGAGAGGAGGACCCCACAACCTCCCAGGCAGCCTGTTCCAGTGTTCTGTCACCCTAACAGTGAAAAAAAATTTTCTTCATGTTTCCATGGAACTGTAACACCTGAACACACCTCCACTCAGTGTACACCCCCATGACAAGCATGGTCTCTTACTACTCCAATCACATAGCTTACACAGCTTTGGAAACTGGCTGGGCTGAGGAAATAATAAGCATCATCTATCCAGTATGGAGTCAGTAACATAAGGAGATGCTGAACTTACTTTTCCCACCTCTCTCATTTCTAATTTAATAAAGACAATTCACAGCTTTGATTCACATGGCAGGAATGACCTCCAAATGCCCTACATCTCATTGGAGCAGGCAAAGCATTTGGACAAAGAGAGATGGAGATATTGATGTACATGTGGTTTTTTTTTTTCAATATCACACATTTTGAGGCTAAACACAAATATCTAACCAGTAAAACCATGATTTATTAGCCTCTTTTTTTGACAGCATTCTGAACACTGTGAGGTGTTATTTTCTAAAGAAGCCAAAAGAGAAAAAATTTCACTCTCTTTAAGTACAACAGAAAGCAATTAGAGATGTAGCAAATGAAAAAGTACCTAAGCAGTAGGAACCATGATCTAATTAAGGTTTATAATTAGAAATAAATTGAGATTGAAAAGGGGAAAAAAAACATCAGGATGCTTGATGTCAGAAGGAAATAGTTGTCAGACTAGTTAATATATTCTCAGGGGGAAACAGGCTACCAAGCAATGAAGATAGAGTAATATATGGACAATGCCCATCAATGTTGCATTAAATGTAGCCAAAGGCATAGATGAGAAGCATACCCTGCAGCTGTTTAATCTCAAACAGAAGGATGAATGCAAGACCATACAAAATAATGAGAGGAAATGGGGAGTGAAAGAAAATAACTCAGAAACTAGTAGTGGAGGACAAAATTGGAAAATTTAGTCAAACAACACAGGACACATAATGAGGACATTCCAGTGATGAACAGAGGGAGAAAATTAAAAGCTTTCCAAAAGATCTCTGATGCACTCAGTGATCAGCTTTTATATTGAATTAATACAACTGTCCTCCTTCACTAATGCTAATGCTTAGATTCAGGGAATGCTATTAAAGCTTTTCACAATTTTTATTTAGCTTTAAATTTCCCATGCCTTAATCTGTTTAACTCTGCCTTGAAATTAAAATTATTCACCATTAAAATAGACTCTGAGACAAAAACATTAATAAAGGTCTGTTATCCACACACTTCTTAAAGTTGGGTGATATTTTTTTTTAAATATGTTTTATTTTTTTCCCTTTCACCTTGCCAAATGGTGAGAATCAGTGTTCTGTGGGAAGCAGCAATTTCACTGGAATGATGAGGAAACCATCCTGGCCATTCCCAGTCTTTTCAGGCCCATGGGGTCCAACTTTCTGATGCTGCCCATCAGAATCTTATTTCCTGCACAACTGGCTGTGTTTATATGTCTCTAGTTTATCTAGTGGAACTCAAAGACTGTGATCCAACTCCTATACCACAGATCAGAAAAGCTGGAGATGCATATAAGAGAAATATGTTATAGTCTGAAGTTATTACAAGACAAATTTGATTCCTTATTGTGGTAGGCCTAAGCAGGCCACAATAGGCTTATACATGTCCTGGCTTACCCAGGCATGTTTTTCTGTTCTCCCTCTCTCTGTTTTGGGGAGAAGCAACCATGGGAAAGAGGACAAAGAATCTGAAGCCACTGAGTCTAAGGACNAACCTTCTCTTCCAGTTCAATCAATGTTATATTATTACTAGTTATCTCTAGATCCTATGTTATTACCTGTATAAAGTTTCCATGACCGTGCAAAGAACTGATTATTATTAAAATTAGTGCTCAGGGTGGAGAGAGTTCTGAATATTGAATGTTAATAAACCATATTAATCTTTGAAAATCATCTCACATCAATTAATTACCCCTCCATTATGTTCCTTCATGAGAAATGCCTCAAGAAGACAACAAGATCTATAAAGACAATACAGTTCAAAGAAAACATGGTTAATACTAGATTATAATGTACCTAAGACTTGATCTTAAATGTGAATAGAGGTGTACTGCAGACCTCTCTTGCAAGACAGCAGGTAACATTCAGTGCTCTGGGACACGACCACTGGTGTGATCTAAACATTGAGCAAGTGATGTAAATATTTGCAGCATATAAGAGTTTTAGTGCAATCAGTTTGTTAGCCACTTGCAGAAATATATGACAAAAAAAAAAATTCAGTTTTTTTTCTTCAGTAATAAAAATATGCCTTTTTTTTTTTCCCCTCTTTAGTTTATTCTGCATATGCCATTCAAGATTCTGGAGCTCATACTTCCATGATGCACTCTTTTTAAACCAGAAGGATATATATGTGGGTTTTTTCCAAGAAACTCTTCCAAGAAACATACTGAAAATGAAGCTGTAATATAGTGAACGATGGTGCATGTATAAAGTAATAATATACATAAAGCAGGTTGATGTTTTAAAACTCTGGAGGGTTTTCTTTTAAATTTAGGCACAGTTACCACTTATGGTTAGATAATAACAGTAGAAATATTGTTTATTTATGAGTATGTTTTCTTCCCCTAGTGTTTAGCAGAGATCTTTATATAATGAGTGTCTGCAAAGACCACAGTTCATCATACATCATATCTAGAACCAGAATTCAGACCTTCAGACATCAGATAGAACTTGAAAAAGGGCTAATCAGCACAGCACATCCCTGAACCAAGAGAAAAAGATTCAAGCCCATTTGAATTTATGTTCACCTACCAAGAGGGCAAATGTGTTTGGGTCTTAGTGAAAATAATAATAGCACCAGAATATCACAAGGACAGTCAATTTCAAATTAATTACAACTAAGTGCAGCTGGTCCGTGAAACTGCTGGGCGGGACTTTCATTCTCTCCTTCAATCTCTCAATCATAGAATCAAATTTGTTATTTCTAGCATCAGGTAGTTGTAATTCACCTGAGAGGACTAATGCATATAAAGAATTTCATCCTAAAGCAATGGTTTGTGCATGACACATCCATCTGTCACTGTGATTGATCAGGATGTCCTTGCCACTAACACAATCTATGGGTCTTGCCAGGTAATGCTAAATCTAGCCAGTATGGAAAGACTTGCTCTTGCTCCAGTAGGGCCAGCATGGGTTTGGGGCTGGGATACAGTACATTATTTGTGCATCCTAGTCCAGTCTCTGCCTCTCTCATGAAGAAGTTTGGATTAAGTTCCTCACCAGGACAAAAAGCAGATTTTCAATTGATTATCCTTCCTAAGATTATTTTTGTTCTCTCCTAATGAGAACCAAGAGTGATAACAATTTAATTTAAAATAAATATTCTTCAGCTGTACAGTGAAGGTAGAGCAACACAAACTCAGGACTACTTTACCAAATCACTGGGTAGGGATCCATAACATCACAAAAAAGAGAAAACAAAAGAAGAAAAAACAGATCTCTGTTTCTAAATAGGAACTGTTACCCTGACAAGCAGCATTCATGCTGATGCAACAGAAAATCCAAGTCTGTGTCACCTAAAAAGTAATTAGAAATTAACTTTTAGTAAGTTAAGAAAAAACTATACCAGTGAGAAATTATATCCTATCATACTGATATTTAAATCATAGAATCATAGAATGGTAAGGTTGGAAGGAGACCTCAAGGATCATCTAGTTCCAACCCCCTGCCATAAGCAGGGACACCTCCCACTAGCACAGGTCACTCAAGGCCTCGTCCAACCTGGCCTTGAACACCTCCAGGGAGGAAGCAGCCACAACCTCCCTGGGCAACCTGTGCCAGTGCCTCACCACCCTCACTGGAAAGAACTTCCTCCTGACATCCAGTCTAAATCTTCCCTCTGCCAGTTCAAACCCATTGCCCCTTGTCCTGTCATTGCAAGATCTTATAAATAGTCCCTCCCCAGCCTTCCTGTAGCCCCCTTCAGATACTGGAAGGCTACCCTAAGGTCTCCTTGAAGTCTTCTCCAGGCTGAAGAGCCCCAACTCTCTCAGTCTGTCCTCATAGCAGAGCTGCTGCAGCCCTCTGAGCATCTTTGTGGCCTCCTCTGGACTTGTTCAAACAGTTCCATGTCCTTCCTGTGCTGGGGGCTCCAGAACTGCACACAGGACTCCAGATGGGGTCTGACGAGAGCAGAGTCACCTCCCTGCCCTGCTGGGGCAGAATCACCTCCCTGCCCTGCTGGCCACGCTGCTCTTGATGCATCATCCTGAATTATCTGTATCAGGACTAAACTTCTAGTTCGTATAAATTGAGTGGAACTTTAGAAAGTTGAAACCATCTAAGCAATGGTCAGGGTCATCTAATATGAGTGGTATTTGGAGGTTGTCCAGGAATCTAAGGCTATGGCTGAGACTTACTCTAAAGAATACTTCTCCTGTCATTGTTTAACCTCTTATCTCTCTTGAGTCTTAAGGAAATCAAACCCAGTGTAAAAGTTTTCCATAAAGTGGTATTAATTGCAGGTTTAAGTCATGACTTAGAAATTCTCTAGAGAGATATCTTCATAAATACAGAATTGAAGGCCCCGCAAGACTGTGATAATAATTTAATTTGACTTTCTGCATAGCACAGGCCTTAACTTTCACTCCATGAAGCCTATATCGAGATGAAATTTTGGTCAGCCTGGCATGTTTATTTAAAATGCCACAACTTGACATGAAAATGCAAGGAAGTGCAAGCAAACTTTTTTAAAAAACTTGACTTACTAAAATTTGAAACTTTTCTCCATCTTGCACAGTTTTCTTATTCCAGTTTCTGTCTCCTGACTGTTATTATATTTTTTCTCTATTAAAGGGTCTCTATAGACAGAAATCTTGTCTCCATGTAGGTGCTGTCAAACATTCTTGTCACATCCTGTACAGGGACCGTCTTGACTGATGCTTTTAAAGCACTCAGAATCACAGAATCACAGAATTAGCCAAGTTGGGAGAGACCTCTAAGATCATTGAGTCCAACCTATCACCTAAGCCTTCTAATTAACTAAACCATGGCACTAAGTGCTTCATCCAGCCTCCTCTTAAACACATCCGGCGATGGGGACTCTACCACCTCCCCGGGCAGCCCATTCCAATGCCAATCACTCTCTCTGGCAAGAGCTTCTTCCTAAAATCCAGTCTAAACCTGCCCTGGCATAGCTTGAGACTGTGTCCCCTTGTTCTGTTGCTGGGTGCCTGGTAGAAGAGACCAACCCCACCTGGCTACAATCTCCTTTCAGGTAGCTGCAGAGAGCAATGAGGTCTGCCCTGAGCCTCCTCTTCTGCAGGTTGCACACCCCCAGCTCCCTCAGCCTCTCCTCACAGGGCTGTGCTCCAGGCCCCTCACCAGCCTCAGTGTCCTTCTCTGGACATGTTCAGGCACCTCAATATCTTTCTTAAATTGAGGGGCCCAGAACTGGGTACTCAAGTTGTGACCTCACCAGTGCTGAGTACAAGGGCAGAAGGACTTGCCTGGTCCTGCTGGCCACACTGTTCCTGATCCAGGCCAGGATGCCATTTGCCTTCTTGGCCACCTGGGCACACTGCTGGCTCATGTTCAGTCAGCTGTCAGCCAGCACATCCAGGTCCCTCTCTGCCTGGCTGCTCTCCAGCCACTCTGTCCCCAGCCTGTAGCACTGCATGAGGTTGTTGTGGCCAAAGTGTAGAACCCTGCACTTAGCCTTGTTAAATCTCATGGCACTGGACTGTGCCCACCCATCCAGCCTGTCCAGGTCCCTCTGCAGAGCCCTTCTGCCCTCCAACAGATTAACACCTGCTCCTAACTTGGTGTCATCTGCAAACTTACTGATGGAGGACTCAATCCCTTGGTCCAGATCATCAATGAAGTTACTAAACAGGACTGGGCCCAGCACTGATCCCTGGGGCACACCACTAGTGACAGCTGCCAACGGGATGTGGCTCCATTCACCACGTGAGCCTGGTTATGCTTGCTTCTGCCTTTGCCAAAAGCTACAAAAAAAAAAAAAAAAAGGTCTATCAGTGTGTGAATTGAGGGTCAGAGGAACCAAAGGGAGAGAACTCATGGCTAAATCACATAGGATCACAGGATCTTTGGGGTTGGCAGGGACTGCTGGAGCTCACCCAGCCCAACCCTCCTTTCTAAAGCAAGCTGTTCAGGCCCATGTCCAGACAGGTTTTGAATATCTCCAAGGAGGAAATTGTTTCACAAGTGCTTACTAACTGTGTTTTCTGAAGTTTGTGGAGCCCAAATACAGAACTGCTTAATATTTCCCAACACAGCCAAAGACAATGAAAGCAGTAAACTGCAGCTCCCTACAAGGGTGGCAGGATTGATCTGGTCCAAGCCCACCTTGGTCACGGACCTGTAGTATTCCCAAGGAAGAAATTCAAATGAAATAGGAGTGGAAGCAGCAGCAGGCAGGTGCTGGAACAAAAACTTCCTGCTCTGCTGTTCATATAATTTTTCTGCAGTGAGATGCATCTCTGTTTTATTCAATGAATCAAAGGCTAGGTTCTCTTGTGATTAAAACAGATGGAATTTCTTCCAACACTGTAGGGTTACCTCTTGTTAAAATGTCAGGAATCTGTACAATTTGGTATCATTTACTTTCTCTCTGTTCTTTCTAAAATCTGAAAAATTTCCATCAATATAGAATCAGCTCTGCTGTTTCCCATTATCAGTTAAAGACCAATAAGTGACTATTTACCCCTTTCAGGTACTCCCCAGAGGGAAAAATAGTTTAATGGCTATTTATTTTAGTGCCTCTTTTGTAAAGAAACCCTACAATAGCCATTTTTGCTTCCTAGATTTTCTAGGTCTAAGTCTAAAATGTTATTCGGGTCAATGGAATTCTTATCACCAGCTTAATAAGATTCAGTCAGGCTCCAGTGAACACAAATGTGCAACAGTAAATAAAATAAATGTGTTCACCTGCATTTGGGAAAGAACTCAGGAACTGAAAAGGGGGGAAAAGAACACCCTGCAAACTGATTTTGTTGCTAACAGCATACTGGTGCAATTCAACTCCTTTTTTTTTTTTTTTTTTTTTTTTTTTTTTCTTTTCATTTGAGGCATTTTTAAACAGAAAATAGCTTTTTCTCTAAAAAGAATATTTATTTTGCTCCTCAGCTCTTAAAATAGATTTTATCCACTCTGCTTACTCAGAGAACATGTTTTATGAAACACTGTGCTAACTTACATAGAATCATAGAATGGTAAGGTTGGAAGGGCCCTCAAGGATCATCTTAGTTCCACCCCCCTGCCATAGGCAGGGACACCTCCCACTAGCACAGGTCACTCAAGGCCTCCTCCACCCTGCCCTTGAACACCTCCAGGGAGGGAGCAGCCACAACCTCCCTGGGCAACCTGTTCCAGTGTCTCACCACCCTCACTGCAAACAACTTCCTCCTAACATCCAGTCTAAATCTCCCCTCTGCCAGTTCAAACCCATTGCCCCCTGTTGTGTCATTACAAGACCTTGTCAACAGTCCCTCCCCAGCCTTCCTGTAGGCCCCCTTCAGATATTGGAAGGCTGCTATAAGGTCTAACTAAGTGATAAGACAAACCTTACCTAAAGTTTTACCTTACCAAAATCTTACCTAAGTGATAAGACAAACAAAAAAAGATTGCCATCAAGGCTGTCTACACAAGACTTCCACAGCCTTCAGATCAGTTTTTCAATACTTGAGAATGCCTCCATGGTACAAAATATATGTCAGATATTTGACTAATTTTTCTGTTGGGAAATGTATTTTTTTAACATATGTGTTTTGATGTCTTTCCTGCATCTGAACATTGCCATAAATCTCAGGATGGTGGCAAAGCAAGAAGAAAAAAATTCAAACCCCTTTTATTCAGGCATCTTCATTTTACTGCTTAGCCTACAGGATGTTCTTGACTGATACATCTAGACTAGATATAAATTATTCAAGAAACTGAGCTAATTGTCAGCCTAATTTTTTTTCTTTGTGTAGTATATCTCATCACTCTCAGTTATGTCCCATTGGACTACCCTAAACAGTTCTTTTCATCTTTTATGCTTTTCAATACCCCTAAATGATTGTTGCAGACCATCTTCAATGTTCTTAGCCAAAGTAAGAACGTCAGATGTGCTCAGACTATTGTCTCCCATCATGGGAGCAATGAAGAAAATCATTAATAATGTAGCTAAGGGCTTTATTTCTCTCCATGAATTTTATTTAGCTCTGTTATTTTAATCATGGACCAGGCAACAATTAGTAGACTGTGATCACATTTTTTTTTTTCTCAACAAAGCTTAGACCCAATAGCAAACTTCTAATGTCTTTGAGGAGTTTATTGGGGAAAACCTTGTCAGGACTTTTATGGTGGCATGTGGCAGGCCAATGGCAACAATGTGAAACAAGAGGTTCTAGATAGATGATAGTAAATATTTTGAGGACAGTACAACAGAAGGAAAGATTGCCCAGGGACTTTGTGTCATCTCCATTCCTGGGAGTTTTCAAGACCCACATGGATCAGGTCCTGAGAACTTGATCTCAGAGTTGACCCTGTTTTGAACAAGCACTTGAACTAAAAGTTGCTTCCAGTCCTGGAATTCCAGTGTCATTCTACAGGAAACAACAAGGAAGTAAAGAAAAAGGGAGGTGGGGGAAATGCATCATTTGCTTGCACGAATTTTCTGGGAATACTTTTGGCTTTTCACCATACCTATGACTTTAAGAAGCAAAAGTACAAAACCAAGCTTGTATTCTGCAGGGTGAAATTTAAACATTGTCTCACAGCCACTGAATAACAGTTTCAAAACATATTCACGTGCTGGGGGAGAGGAAAAATTCTCACGATTAACCAACTCATAGGAGATTTCTTCTATGGTACCTCTCAGAAAGTCACTGAGTGAAAGAATAAAGATGCAGGTAACACATACATCCAGGCAGCTTGACAGAGCATTCAGTTGTCTTAACCCTGCCTATGGTCAAAGCCTGTTTCAAGAACTGCTGTTAGGAACTGGCTGTAAGTCACCGTTATGCCTGAAGATACTGTTCTAAAATATGCAGAGTACATCCTGATTATGTGTGGTGCATTTTAATCCAGTCTGTCTCTGTGCTTGATCAGCTATTTAAACAATACTAATCACTACTGGAATTCAAGGAATGGCACTTTTATTATGAGAATAGAATTCTTTTGTTTCTTTCCAGATAACTTTCACTGAAATAAATGTTAGGGTGTTTTTATTTCAGTGATAAATGTGTTAAGGAAGATCCATAACTACTTTAAAAATACAGGAATCTATTTTACATAGAGGTCTATCATTTTACCAACAATGTCTACATACAAAGAAAAGCAAATTATAAATGCAATTATGCTGTTTAAAGTTGTAACACTGCTTATTAGTCTTAAAAAAAAAAAAAAAAAAAGCTTCCTGTACTGCCATGCAGCTCAGTCAGCAACCCAAGATATGTTTAAAGGTCATTTGGATGTGGTACTTGGGGATATGGTTTAGGGTGAACCTTGTAGAGTAGGGTTATTGGTTGGACTTGGTGATCCTGAGGGTCTTTTCCAGCCTGAATGTTTCTGTGATTCTGTGATTCTGGTTCCATGAACATTTTCCTATCTTAGATTACTTGCCCAAACAAACTCTTTATGATTATAAAGATCAAGCTGTTTGCTTTTTTTTTTTTTTTCCCTGTTTTAATCAGTTTTCAGACACACACATGAGACTCTGCTGTCTGACTGGTATGGTTAAAATTGGGATGATATTCCTGCTAATACATCAAAGGATGGAATCTCCCATTCTGGGCTCTGGGTCAGAAGAAAGGAACACTGAAAACTTTTTTTTTTTTTTTACTAGTTAAATATGACTCTGAAGGCATCTATGTAATGATGCATTCACAGATCAGGTATTCTTAGAAGTGAGAAGATGCTATTTCTGCCCCTAAAGTTCCACAACAGCTCTTCTGAGAACTCTTGGTTCAGTGTTTTCCAAAAGGTCTTGCTTGTCAAATGTATTAATTGATCTTCAACAATATGTATAAATATACAGGGAATAGTACATCTGTCATTAGCCCACATACTTCCTTAGCTCACTAATAAACTGGGAGTCAGACTGAGAAAGAGGCAGACTGATTGATGGCTCACTTTAAAGCAGTGTCCTGCTAATCAGTCTGCCATAGCACCCAAAGAGTCAATGCCAGGAATGTGCAAGACTTTCTAACTGTGTGTCCTCAGCTCCACGCTGTGAAAATGCTTCTTTAGGGGTCTGATCCTTGCAAGGTGCAGAGGAAACTATTCTGGAGTACCCAGTTTCTGCAACTTGCATTCACTCAAAAGGGAATTAAGAGCATTAAGTTCTTGAAAGGCAAGCTCCCACTCACTGGTGTTGCAGCTTTTAGAGCTAATGTATGCACCAAATGTGTTGTTTCTGAATCTTCCAATGATTTAAAGATAAATGCTTTTAACTAGAATCTGATTCCATGCAATTAAGGAAAGGAATAGACTGATTATTTTGAACTTATGACAACATGAATTCACCAGGGGGAAAATGTAGATGTGCTTTTTCAAATCTAAACTAAAAATACATTGTTAAAATAGAGATATTAAAAAAAAAAAAAAAAGGTACTAGCTTCAGCAGGGAGTCTTTCACATTTCTAACTCCCATGAAAAGATTTATAGGCTTTGATGGTGCAATTATCCACTATAAAAGATCTGTACGGTGCCTAGAATGTTTGCTCCATTTTGTGTTTCAGTTTGGACTTGAAACATAAATATGTCAAAGACCAAGGTCCTTTCCTCTGAGCCTCCCCACCAATTCTCTTGACAGTGTCATAAGCCTATCCAACAGGTCTCGTTTACTAAGAATTTATGGCTTGCTGCCCTGAATACTAATGGGTGCAGTGCAAAAATGTTTGATTGCTGAATTGCAATTTAATAATCAAGTTATAAAAGCTATTACAGATCATGACCTACTGACCAGACACATAAATATTTAATCAAGAGTCAAGATTACCTTGCACTTGGTCTCAACAGAACAGCTTCTGAAAGTAAGAGAAACAGAGATTTTTCATAGTGTGTGTTGTAAGACACCTCTTAAGTGCAGTGCTGTTAAAGAATGGAATATTTGTTTGGTTTAAAAGGATTTGCATTCACATACTACTATGTTTAATACACAAGTATTATATGCAAGCAGAAAAAAAATAAAGTTGTAAATTATTTTACAATGTTCAGTTCAGATTACTCATATGTAAGGTTAATTATCTCATTAAAAAATAAATACATTATATTAAGATAACTCTAAGTGCACCAGCCAAAGTTTTACTGTATTTCCTTCAGGAAAAGTCAATGCTATCCTAGTGATAGCATGTTGTCTCATGTTATCCAAACCCCACCACTAAGCAATAGAAATACTCAGCTCCAAAGCTCCACAGAGACATGGAGCTGTAAAATTGGAACCGTTTTTATGCTGTCACGGACTGTAAAAGAGAAATCATGGCTCTAATTTCCTTGTAGTAAATGAGAATTGAAAAGTTCTAAGAAAAGGGGAGGAAAATGGAATCATGAAAAAACATCAAGATGTATATTGAATGAAATAACACAGCCTTTGTCATAGCCTCTATTTTGTTTAGTAATGTTTGGCTTTTGTTCTCAGCTGAAGTGCTGTATCAACCTCAGGACACTCCAGGTAGAAACAACTAGCTTTGGTCTTTCAACACCTCTTTCTTTTGTTGTGGAATGTGTGTTAGAGCAGTTAGGTAGTACAAATAACCTCTAAGTCTCATCAATCTTGCTCCCCTTTCTGTTCTCAGTTGTGCAGTCTCCAGTATGGTGATCATGTTTTACACATAGGCAGCTACCATTTGCTCAGAAAGAAGAGTGATGTCTAATTACAGAATATTTACCAAAATGGTAGCAAGTACAACATTGCATTTGCCACCCCACATCTATAACTTATCATAGTTAGAGCCATCCCTATTTTGGTTTTTTCCATATGCTACTAGGAAGGAAAAAGAAAAAATGGTAGATCATTTTTTTCTGTTTTAGAGGTAAGTACATTTTCAATAGATTTTGTTTAACATCAATTAGGCAAATGGAACCTCTCATCCAAATGTTAGCAAGGCGTTAGTGACCTGATCTATCTCCATGGCTACTACTGGAAGGAATCTGTGCTTCTCTTTTCCATGACAGCAATCATGAGAAGAATCATGCTAACAAGATTTCAGACCAAACTGGCAGTAACCACATAAGAAACACTAATCTCAAGAGATTTCCCACCATTTATGGCCAAGAAACAGTAAGAAATGTTTACAAGCCTCCAGCTAAAACTTGTAAGCCTAGATCTGAACACTGGCTTCCCTCAGTATATGCACACACAGGGACTGCTTCATGGCACAAAGAAGATAATTTTAAAAATAAAAATGTACAGAGGAATGCCAAAAACCTCATGAGAGTTTAAAATAATCCCTATTAGCTATCTTTGGCACATCAAGTTTCTGAAGCTATAATGAAAAACTGCTGTTGAATAAATGAGTAATAGTATCTGCTGTGATACTGAAAGAATGAATGTGTAACAAACTACATTATATAGTATGTCTGAGTACACTGTGTTTGCTTTTAATGTACTTGCAGACAGGTGAGCATTAACAATATATTACTTTTTAATTCTTCTATAATTATGTAAAAAGTCCATGTCATCTTCAAGATGTGCAGTGATATACAATCAAAGATAGAACACATTGTCATTGTCAAAGAACATACAAATTACTGTATAGAGATATGTGGCTGAGCATCTTAATTAGAAACTGGCTTGATTCCACAAAAGTAGAGGGAAATAAGAGGAAAATCATTCCTAAGAAAGGCCTTTCATTCTTCAGGCTAAGTCCAAGGTAGCTATCACACAATCTTTCTTGCCATATATACTGATCTCCAGCCTGTCAGGTCATAAGTACAACCTTGCTCCTCTGTAACCCTTAAGCTTATTCTATTTGATTTGCTGAATAGTAAGCATCAGATGGGTGAAAGGTTTTGTTTTGCTTTGCAGAAGCAACAACAAAGAAAAGCAGTCACCAGCACTTGAAGGGCCATTTCAAAATTATGTGACCTAATTGGAGTCTCTTAATTTTCCAAGACAGTTATAGCAAATCAAGCTTGAATCCTGTTGAACTGACTTCCAGCCTAGGTGTGATATAAAACTGCTAGAGGTGTTTAATCCCAAAATATAGGTCAACATAAAAATTATGTTTTTCTGAAAGAGTATGTGTGAGGAATGAGTATAGAAAACTAGAGTATGGATATCCTAAACTTAAGCAATTGTCAGAAGGAAAAATTAGATCATTCTAATTCCCAAGGCAAGGGACATCACATGCAGTTCCTTTTCCTACCTGGAAAGATCAGTATTTTCTTTATTCCTTCCCCCTGTCTGCTCAGAAGAGGCTAAAATACTATGGTATACTGTACTCAAAGTATTTGCCACCACTGTTGATATTGTGCAGAAAAGTGTCTAGAATTCATTAGTTTATGAGTAGGAAATAATTACCACCTGATTTTATAGCCTGCTGTTTACAGAACCAACTGAATCCTCAGCCCTGAGCTTTGGCAACTATTCCCAGAAAGCTTCTTGCACTGTCAAAAGTTATTGCATAAATCTCATGATTGTATCTAAAAGCAGAAATTAAATGCAGATTCCTCCTCCCCTCAATGGAGGCTTTAAACTAAGAGAAGGGGCCCAGTTTTGTGCCTCTACTGTCAAAACCAAAAGGATGAGGCAGGTGTGTAAAGAAATTCTCGTGGCTGAATCTGTGGCAATGCAAGGTAAAAATGTAGGATCTGGGGAGATGAGGCAATCTCAGCTTCAGGAATCAGCTAAGTGGAAGCTTTCAGAAAGGCAAGTTTGGTCTTAAGCATCTAACAGCTGCCTGCATCTCTTGTTGGATCTGCTCCATCGTGTTGCCAAGGAAAACCATACAGGCTTGGCTGTAGCTTTTATTTGAAGAGAAATCCTGGGAGAGACCTCTGGTTCTTCAGTTCTAACCTTTCCTTGTGTAAGCAAACGTGCTTCTCTCTTAAATGTGTTTCTATACATACACTGTGTGAATCTCCTACTGCAGAGTATTAATGTCAACAAAAGGTTAATAAAAAATAAGGTTTCCAGGCTTTTTATCATGCCTGTCTGCTCCCACATGATTTGTTTTATTACTGAAGCTGATGGTTTTCAATAGCACTTACAGCAGGAGCAGTGGAGTTTAACTCTCACTTCTTATTGAAACAGCCAAATCAAGAGCTGAGTAAAATCTGTTGCTTATCTATTCTTTCTAAAATAAAAAGTGAAAGTTAAAAGCTGACAGGGTCATGGGTAAGTGTTATTGAAAGTCACAAGCAGCAAGCAGTTTGCAGCTAGAAAAAAAAAAAATTCTTTCCCTTCCTTTTCTGCAGTCAGTCATGGTATTGCTATTCCCATGCCCTTTAAACTGCATGGATGGTCTGTCTTAAAATGTTTTCACCTCTCTTATTTTTAGATAAAAAGTAGCATAAGCCAAGGTTTGTGCTTAGACCAAAGAATCCTGCAATCTAGATTTTAAACACCATCTCTCCACTGAATCACCTTGCCACCCATTTTTTAATTCCCACCCCTCTTTAAATTCTCAGTTTTAGAAAAGAACGAATGGATAACAGATCTGTGGTAGAGTGCTTTGAAATCCATAAAGAGGAACAGTTAAATATTGTTTCTTCAAGGCACATGCTAGTATCATGGTTCATAGGAAAGCTAGAAGGGGAGATCTGTGGAACATTTGGGTGTTCAGGGATCATTAAAAATATTGTAACCTCCTTTATAATCAAGAAAATCTACCACATCTAAAAGATGAAAGAACAGATCTGAACAAAGATTCCTTCCTTCACTCTTACTGTTAGAGGAGCCTTTATGCTAAGACACCAAAATATCACATAGGATATTCACAAGTGAAATAAATACACTGTAGAGTTCATAAAAAAGAGAGGAGAAAGAGAGATCAGGCCCAGAGTGGTGGTGAATGGTGCCACATCCAGTTGGCAGCTGTCACCAGTGGTGTCCCCCAGGGATCAGTGCTGGGCTTGGTCCTGTTCAATCTTTATTGATGATCTGGACCAGGAGATTGAGTCCAGCATCAGTAAGTTTGCAGATGACACCAAGTTAAGAGGTGTGGATCTGTTAGAGGGTAGGAGGGCTCTGCAGAGGGACCTGGACAGGCTGAATGGGTGGGCACAGACCAATGGAATGAGATTTAACAAGGCTAAGTGCAAGGTTCTACACTTTGGCCACAATAACCCCAAGCAGTGCTACAGGCTGGGGACAGAGTGGCTGGAGAGCAGCCAGGCAGAGAGGGACCTNTCTCTTCCGACCTGGTTGATTCTATGATTCCTTTTTAGCAAATCAGAATGTTTGAGCAAAGCCCTGCTCAAATTATCTTCTGTGACAGCAGGTACATTTTCAACTACTGCAGAAAATATTTCATCTTATCTTGAATTTTAGCTAATGTCTCCAAGTTATCAATGAAAAATCTTTCTACACAGGTCTTTGGCAAACCTGTACTGCATTGGTAACTGCTCAATTCCATGTGTGGAATTACATACTTGAAGGAAATTTACCTGTGGAAAAAAAAAATAAGTCCATACTGGAATGAATGATCAAAATGAAATATAAACTCCAAACACTGCACTGATAGCAATGAAACATAACCAGTCAGTTAAGACACTTTCCTTGAACAGAGTGAGACCAAGTTTCAGAAGAAATGGACCTCAGTATCATTTTCCCTCACTCCAGGACACTGACCTGGGCAAATAACAATATGGTAAATGTAAAATTGTGCTCTGAAATCTGTTATCACTGCACAAATGCTAAAAGAACTTATTTTCACTGTGCAGTAGAAAGGACATTACTTTGTAATTGTAGTGACAGGATGAGGGGCAATGGGTTTAAACTGGCAGAGGAGAGATTGCAACTGGATGTCACGAGGCAGCTCTTTCCACTGAGGGTGGTGAGACAGTGGCACAGATTGCCCAGGGAGGTTGTGGCTGCTCCCTCCCTGGAGGTGTTCAAGGCCAGGTTGGATGAGGCCTCGAGTGACCTGTTCTAGTGGGAGGTGTCCCTGCCTGTGGTGGGGGGTTTGGAACTAGATGATCTCTGAGGTCCCTTCCAGCCTAAACCATTCTATGATTCTATGGTTTTTTGAAACCTCAGAAATTTTGTGATAAAAATCCACTTCCCACTTTTCTTTCACCCATTTATATCTTATTAGCCACATTGATGCTAAAGCAGAATTTGTCTTTATTTGTTTACTTTTTCACAATTTGAACCTGACAGTATTGGAACATGCAAGCTCCTGTGGTGGAGCTTCACTTATAATACAGATTCAAACCCCTCCTTAACAGCTCCCTAGCACTGGCAAAACAGGAAAACAGAATCATAGAATCATAGAATGGTAAGGTTGGAAGGTACCTCAAGGATCATCTAGTTCCAACCCCCTGCCAACAATATTTTATTTGAAATTATTTCCAGATCATCCATGCTTAGCACCCTTCTCTCTGACTGTAAAGCACAGTTCCTTTAAAAAGAATCACACTATTTCCTTCACAACTTTGTGCCTACCAAGGTTACAAAGCATTGTGTTGCAGTTTGTTGCCTTCCTGACAGACAGAACTGCCAAAAAGCCATTTTCTCTTAAGAGTCATTGGAGTGGCAGTCTTTCTCCTGTTGGTCCTTATTCCCATTTATATCATCAAATGAGTAATATTTACAGAATAGAAGTTACTGTTCACGTTGCAGTTTAATTAATGTTGAATTAGCATGTAATGCTATGAACAAGCTTGGAATCAACATGTTTGTTGTGCCCTGCAGAATTGATTAGAGCAAGCTAAGGATTAAGCTGCTGATTTATTGACAAGAAGAATGTCACCTTTATCTACAGGCGAGGCTGTTTGTCTCAGCTGGAGAGTTCACAGGGCATGTCACTTCTCCTTTCCTCATTACCTTTCTGCTCATTTCCCCCATTTCCAGGTGAAACAAACAAAACTCCTTAAATTTTGGGGATTATTTGAGGTAACTATGGAGGTAGGAACTACATCCACCTGCAAGATCACACAGGTTCTTGGACTGCTAGACACAAAGTTTCAAGCAAACAAACAAACAAACAAAACCTGATCACAAACCACCAAAAAAAAAAAGTAACAGAAAATGCCTTTTTATGAGATCTGTTATTCTGTATTTCATGACGAGCTGTTCAAAAGTCAGAAGTACAAATGGGAAGTTTATTCAAGCAGAAAACTTGACAGAGAGTAAATTGATGCCATCTGGTTTTATCCACCTAATACACTTTGCATTGCTTTTTATACTTCTGGTAGATGATTGCTTGCTCCTGAAGGATGCACTTTAATAATATGTGTTGGTGCAGCACTTAATACACAGCAGTGGTGATTCATCAAAATGCAGATCAGTCAGGAAATGCAATAATGCAGTAATAACAGCATAGGGGAAGGTACTTACAAGCTTGTATGAATCACATCACTGGGTATCTTATGAGTGATTCCTTTTTACAATGATCACTTGGACTGCACTTTGCACTGGGCTGCCTGATTTCCCATAGGCTGTGTGGGAAGGGAAGGGAAGGGAAGGGAAGGGAAGGGANGAAGGAAGGAAGGAAGGAAGGAAGGAAGGAAGGAAGGAAACAGATATGAAGGTCATTTCAAGCAGAATAGGGAGAACTTGCAAAAATCTGCCAGCTGACTTCTCATTACAGTGAGGGATATTGATCTTTGCACTTGAAAGATTATTTTCACACCTTCTCCATATAAAAAACTTTCTTGCTGCAATCAACATACTGAAAATATATAAAGACAGGATTTAAAACTTTCTTTCTCTCACTTTGCAGTTGGAGCTTTACTGGAAATCCAGATTTCATGACTGTTCTTGCACAATGTGGGAGTGGCCAAAACCCTCAGTTAAATCACTAAAATCAATCTTTTCTACCAATTGCTAAAGATCACCACAATTGTGGTGTAGAAAAGAGACATACTTAATTAAGGACCTCTCATATTAAAGTTAACAGGAATGTTATTGATGTTCTTCTTTAATAAGAACAGGACCAAAATCATTATTTAGGACAACAATCTGTTTGCATCAACCAGATCCACACAGCGGGCATCAGCAAATGCCTCTGGCCTCCACGGAGTGTTACATCTTAAAAATTAGATTTTCATTTCAGATATTCACTTGTAAAGGTGATCAAGCAATGCCACAGATTTCACAAAGCCTTCCTTGGATTTGTTCTGCTCCCTCTCTGGCATCAAAACTCAGATTTTTGAGATCCCTGTTGTCCACTTCACTTGAAATATCTGATAAGAAAAGTCTCATAGGTCTCAGAGAGAACTTTCAGGGGCACCAGACAGCATCTAGAAACAATATTAGCTCTGAGGCTTGCAATCAAGAGCTGCTCATGAGCATAGCACTCGAGCAGTGATAAAATATGACAGGAGAGAAGGAGGATTGCAAATGGTTTCACACTTCCCGTCTTTACTGTAATGTTTTGGAAACAAGACTACAGCAGCTTTTACCTCGGAGAATGTTTAAAGCGCTCAGTCAGGAAAATCAGATGGACAAGCAGACTCCCACTCCAGGGAGCTGTAACAATGCATTACTTCTGAAATTGTTTGACAGATAGAAAAATGTAGGCTTGTGCTGTGTTTTAGACCACTGAGTCCTCTACATGGTTCGTTTCTGCGGTGAGGGGTGCGAAGCGTTTGACCCTTGCTGTTTGTAAATCCAGAGTCTGTAGCAATGGCAATATTCACTGTGCACTGATCACCCAGGTTAATTCTTCCCTTTCCACAATGACACCTACTGCAAAAATGCAGTCTTCAAAGGACATAGCCAGGACTTAACAACCTTACTACCCTCAAGGCAGGCTATCTTTGATCTAGTCTGCTTAACACAGAGGTCAGGTTTTGTGTGTGTTTTCTGAGGGCCTTTTTTTTTTCTTTTTTAGTATACTTGAACACAGGAAAAGAGGAAAAGGAAATGAAGATAAAAAGGAAAGAAGAGGAAAAAGAGAAAGACAATAAAAAAGACAAAGAAGAAAGAAAAGGAGAAAAGAAAGATGANAAGGGGAAACCCCCCTCTTTTTAAAAATAATTTCATAACTCTCAGTATAAAATGTCAAATTCAACAAATGCTGCTTCTGATCTGTGACCTTAAGGAAGCATCAACAATTATGATATTAAATTACACTAGAAGCCTTAGTCATTCACTCTCTTACACCTTCCAGAGCAATAGACATTGCTCCCTGTGTTCCTATTTGCTTTGACTGTTTGGAAATGGAAGGTTTGTGCTTTATGCAAAGTGCAAGGGGAAAAAAAGTTACACCTTGGGAAATTTAAAAATACCTAATATCAGGCATAGAAGCACAAGGCTGTCCAAGCTTGCAAACAAATAACAAGTTATGTTACAGCTTGAGTACCCTCTAGGACTTCAGGGCACATTTATTTACTTCCCTCACGGATTTTGCCTGCACTGCAACAAAAATGCATCCTGTGTGTCAGGGGTACTTTATCCGACAGTTCTCTGCACTGGACTGACAGTTCTTGCCCCCTAAGGTGACCTCTACTCAGCATGTCAGGGCTTTGAGTGCATCCTACATCTTATACACATACAACTGATCAAGCAGCAGTCACAAATAAGAAAGAATAACGTGAGGTAGGAAGAGAATAGAAACGCCCACAGAAGTGTGGGGTCACCCCATTTTCTGCTCAGCTACAATGTCCTTAACTTGGCTTTTAATGGACATATCTCAATAAAAGTAGAAATGCAGGTACATAGCACATTTCTCACTTCTTCTGTGCAATGTCTTGCTCTTTTCACCACTTTTAAAACCACTGATAAGGTTTGGCACAAAAGGCTTGGGGTGTTGGAACAGAAGGCAATATGGTCAATTCCTTGCTTTCTAGCAAGCTGGCAAAAACATTTGAGTCTTTCCTAAACAATCAGCACATCACACAAACTAAAATACTATATTGTAACATTGCCTGAGTATTTTAAATTATTCAAGTAGTTTAACAGGAGTCAGCATTATTGTTGTCCTTAAGGTTATATTACATCAAGTCACACTCCTAACCTACAATTACTCAGGTGGTTTAGCAGGAGTCAGCATTATAAGTGTCCTTAAGGTTAAACTACTTCAAGTCACACTCCCAGCCTACAGTGGTAGTGAAAGACATTGGAAAACTGGAAAATGTATGCCTGCAAAAACATGGCTTGCATGTCATTAAAATTGTTAGGCACTTTTTTAACTTCCCAAAGAATAAGATCTATTTCTTTACTTCCTTTTTCCCGCCCTCTCTACTTATATATACATCTGCTTCAAACATGTTGTCCATGTGCCTCCTGCAAAACAAACATTCTATAGAGTGATATAAATTGGATCATCCAATTAGACCCAAAGAGACTTGCAAGTTTTCCTGTTACAAGTTTTTTCATATTTTTTTTTATCAACACAGCATTTTGAAATAAAAAAAACCCAAAAAAATCTTTGTGTCCATGGATTTTATGAGTTTCTTAAAGAAAACCAAAAGGATGTCAGACAGACATTGCAGCAAAGATGAGCGATATGTGGCAGACACTGAGTTAATACACTACAGTTTTACTTTGCTAATTAAAGCTAGTATAAGGCAATAATTAAATTAAGGTTTCAATTAAAATTGAATCGATATATGAATAGATTGAATGATTAAATCACCCAATTAATACAGCAAGTAATCAGATCAAATTAACAGATTGACACGCAGTGGATATATTGGTTCCTTCTGTGAAGATGTTAAGGAGAAAATACCTCCTTGGTGAAAATCAGATTGCTTCCCCCCCTCCAAAGGTGAAAAAAAAGATTGGAGATGGTGATATACAGGAATTTCTGCCAAGAAAATATGCCTGACCTCCAGCTGTGGTAAGAGCTATCAGAACAACAATCAGCAAACCCACTCTTTCATGAGACACCTAATGATCACATGGACACATTTTTTTCCCTACTTATGTTGCTGAGGGCAATTACTGCTTTCAGCATTTAAAAAAAAATCCTGGACTTCCTAATGTCAGAGTTGGAGAACCAATATGAGTAAGGCATTCTAATATCTGTTGGCAAAACATGAGCTTTTACATTTATCAGAATTCTACTCATAATTAAGCAACTATCCCAGCTGTACTCACATTGCTGCTTGAATTCTTCACATGATTAAGCACCTTAGTTCTCCAAACCTTCTATCTTGTGTTAATTCCAGGCAAATATTCCCAGGAGTCCCAGTTTGGGGGGAAAAAAAAAAAAAAAAAAAAAAAAAGTTTAGTTTTCTATTTCAGAGACATTGTTTATTTCAAAGCATTTCCTCTTCAAGTAGTTATTTTCCCAGTTAAATCAGGAGATGAGAAACCCTGCTGCTCTAGATGCCTGAAGGTCAAAGGGTTGTGTGGGAGAGAATTTACCATGGAAGAAACAATCCAGCTTTACCTGGGTGACAGCAATTATGCAGAACAACAAAAGGAGAAGTTAAGTTACAAGACAAGAACCCTAATACATTCTCCCCAGGGTCTGCCACTCACTCAGCCATGAGAAAAACAATGCCAAACTTCATTTGAGTCCTTACGTCTCTATACTGCTGAGAGAGTAAAGCCTACCATGCACACAGTGTATTTTGTTGTTTTGCTTCCCAGGTGCCTGCTCTTCAGGTTTCCTTCTCTTAGCTTGCCATTCCTTGGAAGAAAACAAAGAACAGAAGTAGCCCAATCAATTTTTAATTTAGGAGTCCACATGAAGAGATAGCAAAGTCATAACTTTCTCCCAAAGGCCAAAGCTGGGAATGTCTTTCACCTACAGTGAAACAGAAATGTGGGAAAACCTGTGTAACCACGTTCACAGTATATTAATATCCAAATCAAGAAATGGAAATGTCAGCTGGGGAGAGGTTTGTGGAGGGCATGGACTCTTCAATGCTCACAACAGGAGCTGTGCAGCAGGGGGACAACACGTTGTCTTGATTTGGGTTGATGCTTCAGAAGGAAATACTTGGGAGAGGTACTCACCCCCACACATGCCTTACAGTCATTTCCAGTAAGACCTGAAAGTAATTGAAAAGTAAACTAGAAATGAAAAATAAATGCACCTTTGCCTCTTCCCTGAAAGATTCCAGAAGTGGCTTTTATTTATTTTCTTAGGCCAAATTTATTTTTTTTTCCTCACGCTCAGGCATTTTTGCTTATTTAAAATGCAGGTAATTTCTTAATCACTTATCCCAAGTCACTCCCTGCTGAGTGTATTTTAAACATTCTAGAAATATTAATTAATATCACATGTAAGAATATTGACAATCATTATCACTGTTTCCAAATCTGAAAAAAACTGAAACTCAGGAAGATAAAGTCATTGCCCAGAAAATGTGCTCATTTCATGAAATGAACTTCTCTGGCCCATGAAAGGAACTAAAGATTCTGATGCCTAATCTTGTCTGTAAATCAGAACAATGGACCAATAATTCTCTGAAGATCCCATCCCTGTGTGTTTTTGGTGAGTACAACACAATGAAGTTATTGGGCTTTTTCTGCAACAGCTGCACTGTGCTACTCATCTCTACCTTCTGAGTGGTGTAAAGCAATGGGTCATTTCTTCAGCAGATGTTAGCTGATGTTTACCACTGATTTAATTAACACAAAACAAAGCAGAAGCAAAGCAGTGGAGCTAAAGGGACATACACCAAGAAGGTCCTCTTTTTTAAATCATCTTACCACTGAAATAGTTCCTTCATTCCAGTCTCAACAAAGAATTCAGTATGTTCTTCAAAGTTATTCTGTTCTGCTGGGCAAAACAGATAGATGATGAGAAGCACCCTCTCAAGATTTCCCCTGCGTGGGAGAAGAACATTGTCCTTTGGGGGAAAAAAAGGAGGAAAAATTCAGATGCTGTTTTCTCAAAGATTTATATTTATAGGAATTTTTTTTACTACAAACTATAAGAATCTAGTACAGGCTAGTCATAGCTTTATTGTGTCTGTACATTTAACAGAGCAGGAGGATATTTCTACCAGGGTGCAAAGCATTTCTAAACTAATGTGCTGCTCTGAATTATCCTCTGGAAGACAGATAAGAGCACAACTATTTCTGGACATTTTAATTTCTACTTCTCTACTTACAATATTTGAAAACTAGGGAATATACTATCTTAACTAAGATAAAGAGTGAGATAGCTGCAACACCCTGTATTGTTTCTACACCCAGAAGGTTCCAAAATACTGCAAATTACAGTGGGATATTTGAAAAATACCACATAGGTAAATAATTTCAGGCTCTTCATAATTTTCTTCTTTCTTGTTGCATCTTTTAAGAATTTCTGTATGAGTATTTGAGTGGGTAAGAGGTTACATGACTTGGAAAATGAGAGGGAGAATATTTTAACCTGTGGGAAACAGTGTGTATTGTTCTGGTTTTGTGAACCCAGATGACATTTTTTTAGGCTAGCATTCTCAACCACCCTTTTCCTTCAAGTCACATTTATATAATTATTATGTTTGTAATAAAGATACGTACGGCAAGCAGTTTCAGTGATGTATTGAAGAGGAGAAAATCATCTTTACAAGGATATTTGCTTTCCCTGAAACAGCTAAGACTGTGTAAATATTTAACTATAATTATGCTAAAGCACTATTCCTTTATGCCACAGTCACTCACAAAATGCAACCCTATAAATGCCTTTCTCGAGATTTGTTACATGCTGGCTTTTGGTCTTATGGGAACAAATCTTTCTCTCTGCTATTGATCTGTTCTTTAAATTATTCTCCCATGAGGCTTTCAGCTAAGAGCATCTTTTCCTTGAATCTCTTTGTATTTTTAATTGGCTTATGTTTGTTTAAACAAAATCACACCAGTGCCTTAGGCTGCAGCCATCGACTCATTGCATTCAAAACCAGACACACTGTACTCCAGCAGCCTTCGCTTCTGTCCTCTACTGGACTCATCTCTTTGGGGATGAAGTCTGTCACAAGTTAAAAAAAAAAGAAAAAGGCATACAAAATTGCCTTTGGACTGGGTTGCTAGGGACATAGCTGGGATTTGCATAATGCTGTTAGAGTCCTAAAGATGAAAGGAAGGGTAGATTGTGCCATTTGTCTGCGGGTCCTGGCTAGCGGGTGGTGAGGAGACACTGCCTCAGGAGGAGCACTGAAGAGAAGGTGCCTCAGGCAGGCCCCAGACCTTCCTTCCCACATGTTCCCATGGGTGTGAGGACAGGCTCTACACAGTCTGCCCTTGTCTCTGCCACGGCAGTGAGGGCTCTCTGCACTTCCCCTGTCCATTCCCCCAGGTGAAGTGGGGCTGCCAGTGCTGCAGACTCAGCTTTGCCCTGAAACTCATTCATCAGCGGACGCCCGAGAGAGATTCCCAAGCCCCTCTCACTGAAGGGAGCCCAGGAACTGCTATTGTGTGTTGCCCTTATGGCACTGAACAAAGAGGGAAAGGGTCTTATTTCCCTCTACCCTTCCTTGGCTCAGCAAAGAGGGTTCCGAGCCAGAACCCAAAACAAGATAGACAGTATGGGTGGCAAAAGCAATAGGGGAAAGTATTTCTTGTCATTCAATTTTATTCTTATGCACTTTGATCCCAGCTTAGTTTTGAATAGCATGAAGTGAGACATATTCAATGATTTTTTAACTTTATCCTGTTCTTTTAACTATTTCCAGTTAATGACCAGCTGCTAAAGAGATTTTCTTCTTCTGTGACATAAATACAAGAGAAAGGGAATAAAGTTCTGCTCATATTCTACTATGTTTCAGTTTAATACAGTATGAAGCCAAGTCTTTATAGGCCACAAGGGCATGCTAGCTATACAGCCAGGGCAGTATAGCTCACCTCCGTGCATTACAGTCTCACACAACATTGCCTTCACATTACACTGTCCCAGGAAAGAATTAGTCCCTGTAACACCATGCTCCTGAATGCAAGCCTCTAACACATGCTCTTCTCTGGTTTTATGATCCTACCCCATTCCCTGCAGTATTGATGCCTCACAGTGCAGTAAGGCATTGTAGGAGGAACATCTTACTACCTCATGCACCCTTATCAAGCCTTGTGGGATCCCTTGAGTGCCCACTCAACAACTTACAATCAGATGGACATGCAACTAGAGACAGCAGTCTTTTCAGTAAAAATAAAAGGACACCTCCTATATCCTTCTAGGAGGCACACTTCTTGCACTTTAAGCAAGAAGCAAAATATTGAGTGATGATCTGTGTTATCTGAACCAATCATCTTTGTGTCAAGGTTACAGATTCTCCATGGTACCAACCTTCATTCAGCCCAAGCTTAAGAATGCTCAAGCTACCCACTCTTAAAGCAAAGTGTAATCTCTTCTTAGAAAAGAAAAGTAACCATCCTGGTGATACAAAGATTAAAAAAACAAAACAAAACAAAACCCCAAAACCAAAACCAAAACAACAAAAAACCCAAAGCAAACTACTGCTGCAAAAGATTATGAACAATATTTAATGTTGTCATCTTTAAACTTACGCAGAAGGCACTGAAAATAGCTATAGCTGTGAAAGGATTGGGTTATTGTTATTGCTTCAGTCATATTTTGTCTTATTTACTAACAAAATAATGTATATATAAAGGAAAAAAAATGAGTTTCTAATGACAAATTTTGCATTTACTAATATGAGTGGAATACAGAGAATAAAAGTATTTTACATAAGTGTGGGCTCTGGAAGTGGCTTAGGCTTATAAAGCAGTGCTGCTTATCACTTGATGACTATTGAGCTGTATGCAGACACTCACAATGACAAGTGGCTGCCCAGGGATATGGCTGCCTCCCAGTCAAGTGACACAGAGGACATACCACAAGAAGCAGTAATGCAAGGGAAAGAAAAATGAAGCCCTCTGGTAAATCTGTCACTGACCATTGTCATGTCCTGTGCATGTTACTCTCCTCTATCCAATTTTATTTCCTTCTGCACTTTCTGTTCTTATCTATACTGATGTTTACCCTTGGAATCTCTACCAGAACAAGGGAAGTTGATGTAAGAGGGCATATTGATGTATTGAAAATGTGCCTTCACATTTTTGGTGGACCTAAAAAGCAAATGGCCAATATAATGGATCATACTAGAAGTTCAGTACACTAACCAGCTCAGCTGGGATGTGGTATAAGCAAAGGAGCTTCAAGCTTTGCACTGATTTCTTTACATCTATGTGCTTGTATTTGGCATTATCTTAACTCACTGAATCAAGACCAGGGTATTTTTAATACACTGAGCCTCAGAGAACACAAAACCTGTCTGAAACAAGGGCAAAGGATTAAGTAGTTAAGCTAAGGGATGAGAGCAATTACTATTGCACACTTTATTGTTAGTTCATCATCATCCAGTGCAGATCAAATGTTGCAAACTTTACTCCACTTTCTTTTCTGCATCATTTCATACTTGCTACTTTCATATTGCATATGCTAAGTGGATTTTGATGTAATACTTTGCTACTATAAGTGCATGCATGTTAGATCATAATTAAAACAATGGCAGAAAACTGATAGCTAGATGACACTTGCAGCAAAGGAGTCCTGGTGAGGTTTCCACGTACTTAACCTTCATTAATCAGTTTGTTTTTTTTTTTTTAATATCTGATATAGTTTATTTTCAACATGGATAGCAGCTAAAATTGGGATAACTCCAAACTTAGAACCTTTCTTTTCCTGGGATCCAATGTTTTCATAGAATCTGAGATAAACAAATGCAAATCAATAACATAAAATCAGTTGTTAGGACTGAGTACTGTCCATTCAACATGTAAAACAATTAAATCTTTCAGCTCGGATGAAATTATGCTAAATGGTCATCAGTTACTTTACATTTCCCTAAGTCTTGCTTTGAAGTGCTTTCAATTAAACACTCTTAATAAAACCAAGTTTTAAGCACCTTCTTGTTATGTCTGCTGTAAAAGAAAAGCAGATGGAAACTGAACATTTAAAGACAATTGAACAGGAATATATATAAAGACAGTAATTTTTTTTTCTTAATTGTTAATTGAACCTAATGAAAGTGCTAGGGAAGTCAAATGTCATTCGTGGGTTAATATTCATATCTCTTTTCTACTTAGAGTTTCTATGCATCTGACCACTGGGTTCAGTCACTAAGAGAAGAATTCACTAACAATGTTGAAGAACACTGCACACTCACATCTTGCAGAGGGTTCACACGAGGAAGCAGCATCACAGAAATTACTTGTGCCTTCTCTGCTTCCTATAAAAGGATCTCCTCTTGGGTCCACTGGAGTTGGCACGGGGATCTGGGCATGCATTGACATCCTGCATTCTGAATGGTGCTCTGCAACTGTCACAAAGGGAACAGACGTGTGAGGCAGCACAGCTGTCCTGTGCCATGTGTGTTGTGCATCCTTAGCTCCAGATAACTGTGGCTGTATGAAACGTAGGCACAGAATAAGGCAGTGGCTGAGGAGGTGAGGAAATTTTTGGAGAGGTGTGGATCAGAATGGGCAGAAGATTTTTAGGGTTCTAGGTTTTAGGGATTATAGTTCTATAAGATAGAAAGAAATGATAGGCAATTTGCTACTTAAGCAGAAGCAAAAATCTTTAGATGGGCTCAGATAAAAGAATTATGTTTAAGCTGAGGAAGTGAGTTTATTCCAGATGTGTTTGACAGCATGAGAACAGAAGTGGAAGTAGTGCTTTTGGTAAGAAGCCAGTACTGGGGATTAGTCAGGTGGAGAGCAGTGAGAGGAGAGTGAGGAGCTGAGAGCACAAGGGTGGGAAGAATTGAAAATACAGGCTCTGGCATCAAGCAAAGGGAATGAAAACAAAGAGGGAAGGAAAGGAATTAGAGAACCAGAGAAATCAAAGGGAGGTTTAAGAGCAAAGCCAGCTTCGGTAGAGATCACAAGGGAAGAATAAAACCACGAAGGAAGGGAGAATAAGAGCTACCGAGGGAGGGATGCTGGTGGTTATGGGGATGAAATAAAGAGATTGAAGATAATTTGGGGCTCAATTTAAACAAGTGAAGATGAATCTCTCAGACTTTCCCACGTTATGCCCTGCAGAAGGGGGTTTATGATCACTGTTGATTTGTGCATGCATGCAGTCAGCTCTGTCACTCTATGTGATTTTGGATTCTTTTCTGCCCTTTTCTCTCTCAAGCATATCATTGAAGGCCTTTGATTTTGTAACACTGTCATTATCTTACATACAATCTTCCTTGGTCCTACTTTTTAGCATAGAGTAAATTTTTTTACACTATATTGTTTGATTTTTTTGTTGCCAGCCTATTGCACGGATGTCCCTGAGAGGGATTTAGGGCAGCTCTCTGCCGTGGAAAAGCTCTGTGATCAAAATTATTTCCTAAGGCAGAGTTGGCTGACCTGGGCAATGAAATACATGTGCAGTTGATAAAAGACAAAGTCAGGTATGTCATGTAAGTATATTTTTAAAAGGTTGTTTAATTTAGGCAACTCCTGTACGAACACTCACGCCCATCTTCAAACAGATTACAGGACTATATTCTAAGTACATGTCCATCACCTTGTATGCATGTATATGTGATAGATAGGCTACAAATGTGTGCTAAATATATTACATTTCAAGCCCCTCTAACTCACAGCAGCAATTGCTTTTCAACAGAGAAGTGAACTCCCTGGGCTGAGAGTGAGCACTTTGCTGAGCAGAAAAATTATGGTAATACTGAAACAAGATTGGGGTGTCAAAAGAAGGGATAATGCACCCCCACCTTGGTACCTGGGCACCTTGATGTCTGCACAGACATGTTACAAATATGGGAAAGTGGATGTCAGAAAAGGTGTAAGTCTCAGCTCTCATTGGTTTAGGCAGCTGTTGACATCAAAAATAAAACAGCTTGTGAGCCCTCTGCTGGTATTTATTTTTTTATTTCTCAGATGTCAGCAGGACCCTGCCAGAGCAATGTGTAAATGGACTAGGACAAATACACCACCAATATGGGCACATTTACATACACACCATTAGAGAAATTTAGAAAGGTCTTTGCCTCTTCATGATATGAGCTCTATCTATAGCATAGCTCCATGTGTTAAAAACAAAAGAAGTCACTATTATGACCACAAGGAACAAAGTGTAAAATTAATTTTCTCTAAGATTCCAACTGGATTTGACTAATAACTAAAAATAACACAAAGAAGGAATATTTTAGAAATGCTTGAGATCACAGGAAATATCTGCTTAAGTTGGTAAGAATAACAGCTTTCTGCTTAGGAGCAAAAGACATTTTCTTTTTTCCTCTTTTTTTCTTTACTTTTATTTTCTTTTTTTTTTCTTTTTTCTTTTTTTTTTCCCTAGTTGCAAACTTACATGTATCAAAAAAACTTTTCCTATATTGAAGAATTCCATTTTATCACCATGCTGCAGACATTGAGATGTTATAATCTTAAGAATAAGAAACAAAATAACCCTACATTTTATGCTGAAATCAGTCTCCAGAGAATGTCACTTATTAAAACCCCACACCTAGTACAATAATTCATTATACATTAATATACCAGGCCAACAAAATGAGATTGAAGAGGCCAAGAGCCAGGTCATGCACTTGGGTCACAATGATTCTATGAAACCTACACACTTGGGGAAGAGTGATTTGAAAACTGCCCCATGGAAAAGGGTCTGGGGATGTTGGTCAATGAACTGAATGTGAGTCAACATGTGCCCAGGTGACCAAGAAAGCCAGCAGCATCCTGACTTGGATCGGAAACAACGTGGCCAGCAGCACCAGGGGCCCAATCACCTCCTCTGCTTGGTGCTGGCAATGACACATCTGCAATACTATGTTCAGTTTTGGGCCTGTCACTACAAGAGGGACTCTGAGGTGCTAGAGTGTGTCCAGAGAAGGTCAGCGAAGCCAGTGTAGGGTCTAGAGGACAAGCCTTATGAGGAGGGGCTGAGGGAAGTGGGGTTGTTTAGTCTGGAGGTAAGTAGACTCCAGGAAGACCTTCTTGATCTCTATGATTACCTGAGATGAGGTTGGAGTGAGGTGGAGGTTCATCTTTTTTCCCAAGTAGCAATGAGTAAGATGAGAGGAAATGGGCTCAAGTTGCATCAGAGGAGGTTTAGGTTGGATATTAAGAGAAAATTACCAGCAGAAAAGGTTGTAAAGCATTGGAACAGGCTGCCCAGGGAAGTGGTGGCATCACCAGCCCTGGAGATTTGCATAGGATGTATAGAATTGGTACTGAGGGACATGGTTTGACATGTCATAGGTTTACAGTTGGACTTGATGATCCTAAAGGTATCTTCCAAGCAAAATTCTATGATTAGATTGTCATTATCACCTCTTTACCTGGCTTGTGGAGTAACATTTACAGTTTAGATGCTGCTCTTTAACAGACATAATAATGCATTTCCTTTACAGAATATTCTTTGCTGTTATAAGTGTTTGGTGGTTTCAGGTTTAAATTTAAATGTTGAGCAATTAATATTGACAGTAGATATAGAAACTCTACCATAAGGGAATTTTCCTAATCCCTCTCTTTTGGATGTATTTAAGCATCATTTATCTTTAGGTGGAGCTTTGCATAGTATGAGTTTTCAAATTCTTTCATATTTTCACTTCATTAAAGAAACCCCAACATATTAATCAAAAAAACAGGTGACTAAAGACTACAACTAAGTTGTTACACACACTTAGGGTTTGGAGAGATTTTCACTGTCATAGCTTTTCATTTATGGCTTCCATTTGTAGGATTTGGAGTAAAAAATACAGTATTTTTTTTAAAGAAATTGACAAATTTGCTTGACTATAATCATCCACTTCCTGTTGTCCAGCGCAGGTGTTCTATTTTCTGGCACAAGGAAGGTTTGAAATGTTGGTGCTGTGCATTTCATTTAATCCCCCACTATGTTTCATGTCAGCTGGGAGTCAGGAGTGGTAAGTAGTTACAACTCCCCAAAGAGCCCTAGGAAAAAGCAACATCTCCTGAGGATGCCCCTGAACTTCTGGAGTGCATTGCACTGTGGTGCAGCTGTACTTTTTCTGTGTCTTTGGATGGGAAGAAAACAAATATATTCCTGGAACTGCAGTGCCTTTGGAGCTCCTGTTCTGCTCCAGAGGGGAATATTTTGTATCATGCTGTTACTATAAGCAGCCTCCTTTTCCCACCCACGCTCTATATTGTTTAAGGTGTGCCATTGCTCCTGAATACAGTGGATTGTAACTACAAAATTAGTTCAAAGACGTTTTATTGGAGTATGGGACACTGAAATCACACTTTCTGAGTATCATTTTCAGCCTTTTCAATTATTACAATTACAAAATTAATCCAAAGACATTTTATTGGAGTATGGAATACTGAAATCAGCCTTTCTGGATATCATTTTTAGCCTTTTCAATTATTACAATTACAAAATTGATCCAGAGATGTTTTATTGGAGTATGGAATACTGAAATCAGCCTTTCTGGATATCATTTTTAGCCTTTTCAATTATTACAATTACAAAATTAATCCAAAGATGTTTTATTGGAGCATGGGATACCGAAATCAATATTTCTGAGTATTATTTTCAGCCTTTTCAAAATGCTGATCAGTGTCTTTGGAAAATAATTAGTCACTGATGTAAAAGTTTCAGTGGATTTAGTTCCATGGTCTTTTCTCTTTGTATAGTAATCAGGGTATCTACGAAATGAATTTAGTAATAACTAAATAAAGGGCTGTGAAGTTCAGATAACTGCTCTTCAGAGCAAAAGTCCTTCATTAGTCAGGTATTAATCAGAAAAATAAAATGTGACTCTGATTGCCACAACTCACAGAAGACACATCTATGGATGAGTAATAGAGGAATCCTAGAACGTGGCCTTGAATTTGAATTTTTGACAGATGATTACATTGAGCTCATGCTTTCACCACTCCTCGTGTAAAAATAATTCTGTTTCAGTTCTAAAAAAAATCCACAGCTATCTTCTCAGTCCTACCTCACCACTTAACTATTTCTGAGTTAAAAATATGTGAAAACTTAAGAACTACACCAAAGCACTGAACAAATGTCATTGAAACACTATACAAATAGCCAATGCAGTATATGTGACTTGCTCACAAATGATTTAGAGTTATTTTGAAATACCATTTGTGAAACAAATAGACACAGGCTTAATTTAGTAAAGTAGTCATTTGTCTTCCACAACTCCAAATTGGAATTCAAAATCGAATAAAATTTTAAATGGTTATTAAATCCAGATGGATCTTCAAATGGGAATAAGATCTATGGTAATGACAGCCTTTAAAGGTCACTGTCAACTTAAAAGACAGAGCAACTGAAAATGTTTTGTCTGCTTTTCATTTTTTTGCAAGTAAGAATTACATTAACTTTAAAAATACAAAACATTTGATTTTTCTTATTTTCCTGTAATTTTCTTCTTTTTGTAAATTTTAAATAGTATTTTTAACTATTTCTTCTCCACAATAACAACATATTTTTTATTTTGTTTTCCTAATTTCTGCCTAGTGAGATCCAACACGAATTACCTAAATACCTTAATATATGTACAGAGGTGTCTAAAGGGATTTAGGCTGACAATTATTTTATTTAAAGCAGAAAATGTCCTGTAGAACTTCATAGTTCAGATTTTACCAAAAGCCTTCATAAGTTCCTCTGTCCTTACAGAGCTGCAGGAAAACTCTTTATAACAACCTTAAAAGTTAGATACTGCAAATGTTTATCCCTTCCTGGGCTACACAAGATACTTTAAGTTAGCATTAAGCTCTGCCTAGAAGTGTTTTCTAATAACTTATTTTTAAGATATAACTTTATTAGGCTTTTTGTTGTGACATTAGTTGTGCACTGTGTGCTGCTGGACATGTCAGAAGACTACTCTTAACATTTTATCCTAGAATGGTTTAGGTTGGAAGAGACCTCAGAGATCATGTGTGCATGCAGCCCAGATGTTAGGCTGCATCAAGAGAAGCGTGGCCAGCAGGGCAAGGGAGGGGATTCTGCCCCTTTGCTCTCCTCAGACCCCACCTGAAGTCCTCTGTGCANACATTTGAATCTGTAATATAACGTGTCAGAAAGCAAATCAGGGTCAGTGGCATGGCTGCAGATGGCACCATATAAATAACTTTTCTTTGTGTACACTGCATTCTCAGTGGAAACAGTTGTGCTTGCAATGGGTTGGTATAAGGTCATCATGACATCCAGAGGTAAGTCCTCTGAAGGAAAGGATTAGCACTATTGAAGATGAGGTCACCTCCACACATAGACAAAAATCATCAAAACCTTCTCTTTGAAATGTCAATGCAGAACCCTCCAGGATTCTCCTGAGGTACAGCACTGAATGTTTTGTGGTTCCAGGAAGTGTAGAGGTGCACGAGTTTATAACAAACAGATGGCAACCAGTCAGCCACATCACATCAGTTCTTCCTGCTCATTTGTTGGGATAGCACTCCAGCAAAGACATCACAACTGGCGTTGGCTAGGAAATTATATAGATTATCCTCAAATGAAATTTCAGCAGCCAAAAATTAAAAAAGCATAGAAAGAGAAGTCAGATTGAGCAGTGTCACTCCTCAAAATTCTTCTTTGTCTGTGTATTTGTTCCACTAGCAGTACAGGAACATATTAGTTACCCAGAACATTCATTTTGGTTCCTACCTTGTCTAGCTGAGGAAGTGTTTGAGCCACATGTGGTAGACCACATCCTTTCTCCTATGCTAGCAGGATGATGAAGGAGCACATCTGGGTTAAAAATTTCATTTTCACCCTCAACATTTTTGTATTAACACACTGTCATATTTAATATAAATTGGAAAACACTTAGTCCCATAGCATTTGATTTTCTGAAAGAAGACAAAGCATGACATTGTGGAGTCCATAAACAGCAGGGGGTATAATTCATAGTAAAGCTATATAATATGTTCCATATACATTGCAGCTGTTGATAGATTTTATTACATTTCAGTTAAGGGCCTTATTACATTTGCAGGCAAGATTTATTATATTTGGTTGTATTACTTCTAAAGTTCAGGATATTTTCACATTTGTAGCTGGCTTATTTCATCTCTGATCACTGAGTTTACATCACAACCTCGTTATAACTCTAGGTTATGAATAATGTCACCTGTTGTTATGACGCTTGCAGTCAGTTTTCATTACAACACTTTCTAATACTTCACCATATTTTGCAGGTGCTGGGTATTACATTGTGGTTTTTAAAGACATATTTCGAAGTCAACGGAACATAAGAGAGTAATGTCTGATGTATGGGCTCCTGCAGCAGAGAAATGAGGAAGCTTCTTAGCTTCCTTGTGGAAAGAGAGGTGGGAGATTGCTGCTTACTCACATCCTGATTACTTAGCAACATATGAACTAGAAAGTACTCCCTAATTTCAGAAATTTCAAGTATAATAATTTAACATTCTGAAAGTAGGAACCACGTTTTCTATTTCACTCTCTTCTTAGAAGTCAGAAATTCACCCATACTTCAAGGCCCTGTGGCCTTGGCGTGGTCAGGATGTGCTGGTTTTTTGGTTTTTGGAACCTCATAGGAACGTGGCTGATGTTGTAGCTGTTCTTTACATGTGTCTTTACTTATCAGGTCTCACCATATTGTTATTTGAAGGAAGAGCTGGAAAGGGACATTCTAGAAAGGTATGTAATGGCTTCAAACTGGAGGAAGCTAGATTTAGGTCAGACATTAGGAAGAAATTCTGATTACTCTGAGTACCTGAAATGTATTTACATTGTTGAAGTATAAAATGAAGATTAAGAGGATCCAAGTTGTTTTCTTATGGCTAATCATTTATATGCTAAGACAGCTTCTCTACCCTTTACACTTTCATCTATGATAAGATGGAAACATGCTTGTCACAAAACAAGGAAATAAAAGGTCATGTTGATTTCATGATACATTTCTGGTGGTTTAACAAGATAGCAATTGTATGGTTTCAAAAAAACACTAATCCAAACTAATGAAATCACTGAGCTTCAATTGCAGAACCAGTTTTCAACTGGTTTTTAGGAACCACATTATACTGGGTCAAAGAGATTCTGCTGTTGTTGCAGAAGCAAGGAAACTGAGGGTAAGAGTTATACAGAGGTGTTTTATTGATTTATGTAGGATCTGTATATTATTTGTGCTTTCCAAGGAAAAGAATTGTAATTTTGGTGTTATTCCTGACATTTGTTATGTGCTTGATATAGAATTCATCTTTTGAGATACTTACTAGAAATTAAAACATCCCTGTCCTGGCTTTAAACCAGAATTCTGTACCCAGAAATTTGATTAAGAAATCAGAAAAGAGAAACTACACTGGTGTGGAAAAGCTAATGTGAATCTAATGTGATGTGACCCACACATAGGACCCTTCCAGAATGAAAAGTTCAGCAAATGCCATGAAATGCATTTATAGTTTCAGTATATTTCTTTTAAAATGCAAAGGATTACTGTTGCAATCTGCCTTGCCCTGAGAAAACCCCAAGATAAGGTAATTAAAGCCAACACCTGTGAAATGAGAGCAGTTGCACTGGCTAGTTTTGATTGGTACACTTTTTTTTTTTTGCCTTTCCTTTCATAAAACCCAAATAATCCTGATTGTGAACACAGGTTGCAATTCTCATCCTTAGAAACACAATTCACTGAAAACCACCCAGCAGAAGCTTTTCAGCATGTTACAAGCAAAGCAACTTTGCAGATCAGGCCCTTTGCTGATTAATTTCACTCACCTAATTAGCGATGCTTCTTGAAAAAATCCTTCCCTTTCTGTCCTTTGCATTGATGGTTTTAGGTTGGAAGGGGCTTGTGTTTTCCAGTTACATGTTCTCCAACAAGCGTAACAACAGAATTTACATCTGAAAAGTTCACAAAGCAGTGTGTTGTAGAGTGAATTAATCAGTGACCTTTCACTACCAGAAGTGTGCATGTCCTGATAATGTAGCTGAAAGCCCTGGCAGAGGCAGGAGAGAGGGAAATAAAGAACACTGTAAATTAGAGGAGATTGGGACTGGGAGTCTAATTTTCTGTCTTCTGAGTTCAGAGACAACTATTTCTCACCTTAAAGCCTAGTCTTAGCAGGCAATTATTCACCATGCCCAACATATTTAAATGACATAATTGACAACATTTGTTCAAAGGACTGAAGAAGCTGGGATGATAAAAGACTTTCTTGCATGACTAGTGTTTGGTCATTTTAGGTCAGGGTTCAGGTGGCATGACAGAAAGTCTGGCACCCAAAGTGTGAATAAATACAACATATTTCAGCTGGGGTGTCTGGTCTTTGAATAAGAGGTCTCATTCTTTATCATTCTCCCAGTGTTCTGTGTATGATATCATACATCTGCACTGAAAGTACAGCTGTATATTCTCAAGCAATGAGGGCAATAATTGAACTTAAACAGAAGAACTGAAGACTAAATTATCTTACATATTCTATATAGAGTGGATCAATGCTGCTTGTCCAAAGTGGTTGGAAGTAAAATTTACCAAGTGCTGTGGCAAAATTAGGCTGAGAAACCTGGGGCTGTTTAGTCTAGAGGGGATCTGATCAATGTATACAATCATCTGAGGGGTGGGTGTCAAGTGGATGGGGCCAATCTCACTGGTCAGCGGCAATGGGACGAGGAGCAATGGCTACAAATTGGTACACAGAACGTTTCACCTCAACATGAGGAGAAACTTCTTTACAGCAAGGGTGAGAGAGCACTGGAACAGGCTGCCCAGAGAGGTTGTGGAGTCTCCTTCTCTGGAGACTTTCAAAACCCACCTGGATGTGTTCCTGTGCGAACAACCCTGAGTGATCCTGCTTTGGTAGGGAAGTTGGACTCAACGATCTCTGGAGGTCCCTTCTGTTGTGGTAGGCTTAAAAAGGCCAAGGGGGGCTTGTACATGTCCTGGCTTGCCCAGGCATGCTCCCCTGCTCCCCCT
>WBNM01045814.1:38699-51127 GCA_013399055.1 Ramphastos sulfuratus
CAGTAATTAATTACCCCTTCCCTTACACCTTCCAACCTCTAAAGTTCTGTGGTTCTGTGATTTATACCTAAGATGTAGGACTATTAACATTCTGTGACCTAAATGTGGGCTGATTCTTTCCCTGGTCTTAAAATGTTCGCCTGTTCTCTTTGTGCTTGGTAAACAGGTAGAGAATCTACAGTTGGATCACTCATGTGGCTTTTTTAGGATCTATACTGAATACTACATTTTCACAGAGATGTCTTCTGTTACTGTTTAAAAATGGTTCGCTCAGTAGTCTGTCTACTTCAGGTAAGAAGTAATTGGTTTCAGTTCTCCAGTGACAGATTTTTTCATCAATAGGCTCAGCAGGGAAAATGGTAACTTTAACATTCAAAATCAAACACATTCTTTCACCTAGTGATCATAATACATTTCTTATTCACTATTCAACTAGTGAAAGAAAACTAGGAAGAAAGTAGAAGGACAGTTTGGGCATGATAGGAAGCAATAATCCTTGTCTGTTATTTTTAAGATAGCTTTAAAGCCCTTTTTTTTTTTTTTAAAGCATAAACAGATGTAAGGATATTTTTATATATCCCAGTCCCAGTCAACTTACCTGCTTTACCTACTTCAAAAAACTTACATTATTCTAAACTGCCTTTTCTTTCCCTTCCAAGAGATCATAAAAAGCTGGTTTCATGCAATTGCTTAGATAGGTGGAATGCTTTCTCAAGCAACATGAGTGCAGGTGTATTGAAAGAGACAGAAGACAAGATGTGCTACAATTCACTAGGAGGATAATGTATTAATTTTAAGGCTCATGTAGGTAGTTATAAACTTAATTCACCATCTGCTCTTTCATATGAATCCTCTCAAAACCTTCAGGTTAATATAGTAATAACATCTTTGTTTCTTTCTTATAGTCATGCCTATAAGGAATTCAGCACAGGTTTCTTATCTGCCACCATGAATAAGGGAGGAAAAAAACTAAAAATTACTTTCTTTCATGAGAAACATGACATTGGCAAACCTTCACAACAGCTACTGTCATGGAAAATGATGACAGTAATTATAATCAGCCTAAAATTGTTTTCTTACAGAGACATTAGTTTCAGAATTAGAATTAATTAATTCTTGAAATTCACCTGGAGTAAAACTTATCCTTCAAAGAGTAAATTGGTTTGTTGGGCTTTTTTTCAGAAACAGTAAATGAAAAGGGTAGAATATGCTAGTCTAGAAGGAGAAAAGACCACTCTTAGTGAATGGAAATTGCTATTCTGAGAATTAGAAGATATCATATTAATTTTCTACTTCGTATGCATGTTGTTTCAAAGCAGATGTACTAAGTAATTTAGAAGACACACCATAGATCACTCAAACAAACAAACCCTCTTCTAAGCAAAATCTCCTGTTTAAGAACAAAATTAGGTACACAGAAAATTATACAGTCTGATCTTACAAAATATCCTTTTTCCAGAATTTTCAAAAGCTGATTTATCACCTGTATATTAGGTAATTTAAATATAGAAATCAGCCCATGAGTACAAATTACTCATTACCAAATTACAAAGCAACAACTTTTATTATGGTTTACATGAAGAAAATTAACATTATCACTCTCCTGCCTACTCTAGTGACTCTTTTTTCGCATTCAGAGACATGTTAAAACTCACCCTGTAGACCAATAAACTTGTATTTTATTATATGATTGTACCTAAGTGTTCTTCTGGATGAAAAGTACCACACTGACATGGTGGTAGAAGCCTACTTCCTAAGTTCTGGAAATGATAGAATCATAGAATGGCAAGGTTGGAAGGGACCTCAAGTATCATCCAGTTCCAACCCCCTGCCATAGGCAGGGACACCTCCCACTAGAAGAAGTCACTCAAGGCCTCGTCCAACCTGGCCTTGAACACCTCTGGGGAGGGAGCAGCCACAACCTCCCTGGGCAACCTGTGCCAGTGTCTGACCACCCTCACTGTAAAGAACTTCCTCCTAACACCCAGTCTAAATCTCCCCTCTGCCAGTTTAAACCCATTGCCTCTCATCCTGTCACTGCAAGACCTTGTCAATAGTCCCTCCCCAGCCTTCCTGTAGGCCCCCTTCAGATCCTGGAAGGCTACTCTAAGGTCTCCTGGAAGCCTTCTCTTCTCCAGGCTGCAGAGCCCCAACTCTTGTAGCCTGTATTCATAGGAAAGCTGCTCCAGCCCTCTGAGCATCTTTATGGCCATCCTCTGGACCTGCTCCAACAGTTCCATGTCCTTCCTATACAAGAATAAGTTCTTGCTGTTCAAGAAGTCAATGCCATGGAGGAGTCCAAGGTTGGAAAAATTACTTCCTGCCAAATCAGGACAACTATTTGAAATCCCCCATAAAGATATGATTCTGAAGAAGGTTTTACTAAAACAAATTATTTTATTTTAATTTCTTTTAGCTGGCTTCATTGCAGAACAGGGTTAAAATATTTCCTTGACAGTTTGAAAAGTGATATGAACAGATGCATAATTAAATGTACTGGTGTGATTTGGCCTCAAAATCAAAACAATGTAACTAAAAAGGATGTTTGCTAAAAAGTAATCAATGCACAATCAGAGCAAAGTATATTCAAAATGAAGTATGAAGTCTGAGATGTTTTGACTTTTTTTCCATCAAAGAATTAAGGTCAACAACTTGCTAGATCTAAGATAATTTGGTTTTGACAGATCCCAGCATTTTCCTTTGAACAGTTTTCAATAACTACCTCTGCTCCTAGCCAAGACAAAGCAGTAGGGAAGGCAGCTGTACCTTCTCTGAAAAGCAGCTAGATTTGTAACATTCTCAGGGCTCAGCCTGATAAATCAGTCCAGCTTTCTGTGAACAGCAACTAAAACCCGATCCTGCATTGCCATAAAATTGTTATAATCAGTCAGAGCAGTACTTCTTGTATCATGGAATTGTAGAACCAGTTCCTTAACAGTATCAAATAATGTGGCTCCACTGATTCAATACAACTACTTTGATTTACATGGACAGCCCAGGCCATGCCATTTATAACCAGTTTACTTTCCAATAAACCCCTTGAAACACAATAAAATTCTTTCGTTTCCCCTAAGAGCGTACATTGTGTGAAGCCAGTTACACTTTCATAGTATAAATGCAATTTCTTTCAAAGAAATTCAGGCCACCTGTGTCTAATGTGCCTCAAACCATTCCTTATGTAACTCTGTCAAAGTTGGGTGTCATCAGATAACTTTGTTGGTCCTATATTGCCACTCAGAATTATGCATCACTGAAGTATAACCTTTTAGTACCACAAAAAACGGTTGGTCTACAGGAAAATAAAAAGAAGTGGGAATAAACCTAGGTATCAGACAAGGGATACAAACATAGTTAATACTCATTTAATGTTTTTAATTCTATTTTAACACTTCTTTATATTACTCATGGAATAAGCAATCATGACCCATATCTCTCCTATAGGAGAGATATTGCTTCCCATATCTCTCCTACAGGAGACAAGGGTTGGTACTACAGATGTTTTAATCCTCTGAACTGTCACATAACAGTAATTACAGAGTTACAGTAAGAGGAGAATAGGAAGGTATAATTATGAGAAATAATATGATTAACTAAGAATTAATGCAAAAATAAAAAGAAGAAACCCTTTTCATATGAGACATAAAGCTGGAATTCTGTGGCTAGGTATAATAAAGGAGACTTTAAAATGTAGATATGTTTTAAGAAGAATTACAAGATAAAGAAGGTCTAAACCAAGGGAAGCTGAGTCATCCAGAAAAGGAAATGAGAAATGTAGACAGACATGTCAGATAATATAAATTAATGAATCCTATGTTTTGCAAACTTTCAGACAAATATTGAATTGTATTCAAAACTGCCTACAAAAACCCACCCACAATATTTTGACTTAACATTCAAACTTTTCCTACGTTTTACCTAAGGCAGAAGAGGAAAAACCTTCATACTTTTAAGCATCTTTGCTTGATAACCAAGCCCCACATAGCTTTGTATGCAACATGAACATCACTGATGATCATACTAAAGCCATCACCATGGCCTTCTCCTCATTGCAAATGAGAGGTTTTGCAATGGGAACTCTACAGCTTGACAGAGTGTGAGTGAAGGCAAACCCAGTCACTGTTCTGATATGATCTGTTATGCTGCAAAGTTGTGAGAATGATGCAAGCACTCACAGAAATTATTTTGTACAGTTTCATTGTGATTATACAAAGTAAAAAATGGTAACATGAAGTCTCTCTGCTCTGACAGTCAAGATAGAGCATGCTGTAATCTTAGCAAACTTTATTGCCATGAAGAAAGAAAAGTAAAGCAATGCTTATCATCATAACTTCTCCCAATTAATGAAACCTGTCTGGAGTCAAGTTTCATTTGGTGAACTATAGGTCTTAAATGCTCACTGCATACATTTCAGTTCTCAAGGGTCCTTTTTCAAAGAGTCCAAGTATGAATTTAGCCAAGCTTTTCAAAGTTTTCAGATCGGAGTTTTCTATGTTGGTATTTCCTGTCTGGGGGCTGTGCTGAAAAGGTTTTGATAAAGGAGTTTCATTTTAGGACAATTTCCAAATATTGGTATTTGGGAGAAGACATACTTCTAGTCTAGACTATCAAGGAATGTTGCAAGGGCTAAAAAACAAGAAGAACATGAAGTTTCCCCCTTGTAATCCAGGAAACATAAATCTAGAATAATTCCTTCATTTTAGTCATACCATTCTGGTCACCGTTTTCCTAAATGCCTTGCCAGAAATGTATAAATTCTCTTTACCTTCTGATTGAAAAAAAGAGTAAAATCTAATACACCATCCCAAATGAAATCCATAGAGTTGCAGTTGTAATCCTAAATACTGTTGTTTCTTAGCCACATTTATGGTATCAGAACACTAGAAACACCAGCAAGCATCTCTGGACAACAATAGACAATAGAGATTACAACTCCTTATAACAAAAATCCTCTAAGATGCAGATATGTAAGCATGCAGCATATGTCCCTGTTTAAACCACTTGTTGCCTGGGGATACCAGAGCTGTCTCTCTGAACAGTTTTTATTTGGTTTGGCTTGCTTATTTGTTTGTTTTAAAATCAAATGTTGCTATCCTCTAGTTATACAATCAGGAAACAAAGCATAGCGAGGCACCTGACTAGAGAATCATAGAATGGTAAGGTTNTGGCAGCAGTCAGGAACAGAGTGATTTTTCTTAGCCCTTAACTCATAAACTGGGCCATTCTGTTTAGATTGCTATTGCTTGCATAGCTTTTGTTTGCTACTGTTATATTAACTGGATGTAGCACATACAACATACGTAGTGATGTTTGGAAAAGATGAAAGAAAAGGCAATCATGACATAATGAGAGGTGCTCACATCACAAAGTTCACATCTTTCTCTGAGCTTCCCCAAAATTCAAGGATGTTTGAACTTAAGTGTTCACTAATCTTTGAGAGGCAGATCAAAGCTGTTTCTTCACAAAAGAAAAATGAAGATATTAGAAAAAGACCCAAAGTTATAAATTGCACCTTCTCCTGTGTATGACTCTTGATGTCTCATCTGAGTTAGTTGTTTTTCTCATTAGAATTGCTCTTTTCATGTTTCATACTGGGGTTTTTATATATTAAAAAGATTTCAGTGTTTTGAGAGGGTTACCTAAAAGCCCAACATACCTGTACTCTCAGCCATGGATTTCCATCAAGACACTGCATAGGTTTAGCAGACTTACAGCTCCTTCTCTAAACAGCTGTATTTCACAATTCTTATGAACAGGTATTCCATAGTACCAAGTTGCTCCAACTGACAGTAAAGCCCAGTAGTGTTAGATACTAACATGAACAGAGGATGACAATACAGGTCTTGGTACTATTTATAAGGCCAAGGCACAGTGTGAGTAAAAGTGGAAACAGCACAGGGAAGTTAAGTGGCTTTCTCAGGACCTCATGGTGCCAGGTTCAATGCTGTTTAAAGCAGACAACATGACAGCTCAGGGATTGTGTTTCGGAAATCTCACAGCACATATCTGGGCTTACAGATTTCTTGTCTTACTTCTAAAGGCCAATTCCTGAAATATGTGCAAAACTTTCTGCCAGCTGAGGTCATTCAGCACCTTGCAAGACTGACCCTGAATTGCAGAGGTGCTGAGCACATGCAGCTCCTGTTGACTAGACTAAGAGTTCACAGTACCTCTGAAAATCAATTCATGTCTAATGGCCTTTTCACCTGTCAGAAATAATTGCTGTTTCACAGGAGCATACTAATTCAGTCACTGTTTTGTTTTTAAAGGAGACTATTTATTTTTAGCCTCCTTGGAAACTGATCTGCTAGGGAGAAAGATCAGGAACAAATTGTGTCCCAAAAGGAAGATAGATTTTATATGAAACACTCATTCTGCTGATTTGTGGTCATAAAAAACAAAACAAAACAAAACAACCCCCCCATATTTTAATAATCTTTCCCTTGCAGAAAAATCTGTTTAATTATTCTGATCACATACATATATATATATATATATATATATATATAAAAATCTTAACATTAGATAGCTAGTTGAGTATTCTCTGCTGGAATATATCTTAGATGGTTTAAGAGAAGTCCTCAATACCAGGAGAAGCACACTAACATGTATCTGGGGGTGGCCTTTCTGTAGCTGGATTTGTGCCCAGACATTGGAGAGCTTTCTCACCAAAAGGCAGTATCCTCAGACTTTCTCCTGATGCATTTCTGTCTTTAATGTTGTCAAGGATAGCATCTTAATATAATTTTCTACTACTCAAGACAAGTCTGGACATTAAAATACACCTTTTAAATTACCAAAATGTATAAATTCAAAAGGATAGGGCAGCAGTGCCATATTCTAAAATGTAAGGTTATTTAATGGAAATTAAAATGCATGTTAGGAAGTAAACTGTGTGCCTTGGCTGCAGTGGTTAACAAAGCAGCTCTACTGGGATAACATAATGCAAGCAAACTCTACAGAAAGTTCTAGATCCCATGCCCTTGCACATTTTTCCTCATGAGGTGAAACTTCAGTATGGTTAGAAGATGTATGCTGTCTTTTCAAGTGCAGCACCCAGGGGGCATTTGTCTTGTCTCTAGACCAGATTTTCAGTTCACTTATCTGCTAAACCTGTATTTCAAAATGAAGTTCCACTGTGAGAATTTAACAAAGGAGAAGAACTATGAGCACTTGATTTTCATTTGCAGATTCTTAGTCTAATCTATCTTTATAGACTTAGCCTCTCCCTATGAGGAGAGGCTGAGNTATATGTGAACAGTCTGAGTGATTTTGACAAACTATGCAATGCAAAAAACTCTTAAGTGCATGTTTTTGATACACGGGAAGTATTTCCATGTGGAGCTGTTTAATGTATCCCTGGGCAAATTCCATTGTTATTCAGATTTTAAAAGCTAGAATGGTAAATCAATAGTGTGTGTATATATCATAAGATTTATTAGTCCCTAAGATCTCCTGGCTGTCCAGGAGATGAAAATATTTTCAGGGAAGTCAATGAGTAAATGGTATCAAGGACCAGAGCTTCCTCCTTTATGCAGGTGTTGGAGACTGACTTTAAAGATTACTCCTTGTACCCTGGAGGTTTGATGTCCCAGAGCAGCAGGGCTGTATCCCAAGGAAAACAGCTGGAGGCTACTGTGGTGAACACTGCAGGGGGAAAAGAAAACAACAGCTTTCCATTCTAACACTGAGCATCACCAGCACCCTATGAAGGCTTCTTTTCTAAAGAGAATCTGGAGAAGCACACATTTCCTTTTTGATTTCTCACTTGGACAGAAGTAGTAGAAATAATAATATCACTCAACCCACATAGTCCATCCTTTGGTGCAGTTACAAAATATGAAAACCACACCATGAGTTTGAGTTGTAAATGGATATTCCCCATGGCAAATCTCAATGTTTTATGCTATTTATTACTTTATTCTTTTTCTTCATTTTTACTTCAGCCTACATCATATTGTAGTTTATAATTTTCTTCCCTGCATCTTTTCACTATAACTCTTACTTTGTTTCCCACTGGAAAGGAAAACTGCAGTGCTATGGAATCATAGTGTCTTTTCTTCCTGTCAGTGCCTCCACTTTAACAGAACAGTTCTTTGACCGAATTAGATTATCAGTTTCATTGGTTTTTTTCTGTCTAGATGTCATTCTGATTGAAAATATTCATCTCCTTAGAAATTAACATAGAATCATAGAATGATAAGGTTGGAAGGGACCTCAAAGATCATCTAGTAGTTCCAACCCTCACACTAGTATAGGTCACTCAAGGCAACATTGTAAATGGCACTTAGAAATCCTGGGTTACAGACCAAGCAGCACAGCAATAAATGCAGCTTCAGTCCATGACTTAAACCAATGAACAGACTGATACAGGAAAAAATGTCATGTCTTCAGAAAATTCTTTTCCACAATACACACATGGCTGCATTGTCAAATTTACAACCTTGTTTATATTATAGATCACATATATCTCTGCTGGGTTTGGCTGAGGTAGAGTTAATTTCCTTCCTAGTATCTAGCATGGAGCTATGGTTTGTATCGAAAACTGTGTTGGTAACACAAGGATGTTTCTGTTACTGTTGAGCAGTGCTTCCACAGAGTCAAGGTCTTTTCTGCTTCTCATCCCACCCCACCAATGAGCAGGCTGGAGGTGTATGAGGAGCTTGAAGTGGGCACAGCTGGAACAGCTGATCCCCAATGACCAAAGGGATATTCCAGACCATATGATGTCTGCTTATCATAAAAAACTGGGGAGGAAAGGAGAAAATTACAGAGGTTCAGAACGACAGTTTTTGTCTTCCCAGGAAAAGATTGCATGGTCTTCAGTTTTTCTGGAGATCACTGAACACCTGCTTGCAAGTGTGAAGTGGTGAATTAATTCCTTGTTTTGCTTTGCTTGTGTGTGAAACTTTTGCTTTAGCCATTAAACCATCTTTATGTCAACCCATGAATTTTCTCACTTTTACTCTTCAGATTCTCTACCCCATCCAAGTGTGGGAGGAGTGAGCAAGCAGCTGTGTGGGGTTTTGGTTGCCAGCTGGGGAGTTTATTTGTTTGTTACTGCAGAGCTGGAGTGATGGTCCACATAAAAGTATCCTAAGTATACAAATTCCCTATGTGGAGATGGAATGTGCAACACTAAAATAAACTTCAACATTTCAGTCGATGTAGTTAAACTCCATTAAGAAACAAAACAGTAGGTATGCCTTAGTCCTCTGATCCTCAAATGCCCTGGCTTAATCAAGGGTAAGTACCCTCCCATCATGTCTATCACAGCAATTCAAAAGAATGACAGTTTTAAAGTAAAATAACACTTCAAACCATTTCCTTACATGCTCCTCAACATCCATTTGAACTCTGTGCTAATGGAAATTAACAGAAAGCTGACTTCTAGTGAAAATGTAGTGACTGGGCAACAATCTATACGTCAGGTCACTGGAGAGGCCGTATACAAGAAGCATTACCATATACAAGAAGCATTACAGACATCTGGATGATGTGAAACTGAAAGTGTCTTAGTCTAGATTAAAATTTATTGCACTCCGTCTGTCAGCAGAAGTGACAAATTACTGTAGCTAAGGAAGCTTTTCCTTTCCCAACAAACAATATATTGGAGAAGCTGGTTGATTAGCCATCCATCTTTATTTCAGCATTCCAATTTAATATAATCATAATTAATTTGTATGTAGGAAAGCAAAATTTTAGGAAATTGGTTTCTGACTTACAAAAATTGTTTTCCATTTCTTCAGGTTTCACTGATTCTTTTTTAACTGACCTGGCAATGCCATTCCAACTCAGTATCTGGTTTTATTTTGATAAAATCATAAAAGTATTGACTTTAGATGGATTTTAAGTTTGCATGAAGACATGTTTGCAGTGCAACTTGCATTATAAAAGAACCTCTACTCCAATAAGAAGCATACTCTAATACTTAACTGAAATTAATTGAGATACTATTATAAAACTATAAGTGGCTTAGATTTTCATGAAGGTCAAAACACTTTAGACCTCGGTACAAACTCATTCTCTTCAATGAGAGGCAAAAAGATTTGGTGACTGGATTCCAATGTTCTAAAGGAAAAGCCCTCAAACATCAGCATATTTGTGGTAAATAACATGAAAATTAGTATTATGTTACACTGTTATTGGGTAGCATTTAAGCTATCATCTCAAATTCTGTTGTTGACTGCCATGGCACTGCTAATACATCTCAGGAGAAGGACATTACATAGCTCTTCTTCCCATTTTCAGTTTGAGTCTTATCCCCTATGCATGAATGCCATTTCCTGCACTGAAATGTACAGCTGTAGTGTCACCTAATAACAGAGTTTATAGCGCAACATTGTCCCCCAACAGTGAATTCCCCTCATGAAGGAGGCATAATTTCAAATCCCATTCCTGAAAGCAACCTCTAAATTTACTTAGTCTGCTCTCAGCCATAGAGAGCTACATAGAGAACTAACCACAGTTATTGGCAGCCAATTCCAGCTCAGCTGAGCTCACTGAAAAGCAGTTTCTCAGACCATACCCAATGTCTCTGTCACAGAGGAAAGTGCCAATTACCTAAGTGCAACTGTAAGTATAAACATGTCCAGGAGCACTCAGTGTCCTCCATGGGGGTGCTATAAATGCCACAGGACTTGGATTTCCAAGATGAAAATAGTAAATGGACATCTGCAGAGAGCAGATCTTCACCAGAATGCCTCAGAAACTTTCGGTCAGTACTTGGAAGGAAAACAGAAAAGTGATCTGGTGCTTAAACAGCAGTTGTCAGTTGCTTCAGGAGTGAAATAAGCAACATATTTAAAGGTTTCATACAAAGAACATAGAAGCACAATGCAGGCTAAGCTCCCTTTATTCCAAAATTAAACTTTTCTATAAAAAAATCTATTGATATAGCAGTGTTTATTCCTTTCTAAAGCTCTGACTAATGCCAGTGACTAAAATCCTGAGCAGGAAAATCAATGTAACTGGTGATTATCTGTCCCCAGGTGTTATTTACAAAGATTATACCTGTTCTTAATACTGCCTATCTAAGCATGAATTTAAGTGTCACATGTATAATTCCATTTCTTCATTTTTTTGATAATGCTTAAAAATCTCAAAAGTTTGAAAGACAGGGACTGAAATAAAATAAAGATTTCAGGTTTTCATTTTCATAAGAATTTGGGAACATTTTTAGTTACAGAAAGGACCCATTGAGGTGTTGCTATGCAATTCTGATTACAGATTTCATCACGGTAACTGGAGACAGATTTAGGCACAGATGATTATAGCAATATTATTTTGGAAACATACCTTTTTGGTTTGGTTTTTTTCAAATTAATGGAATTATACACAATCAGAAAGGAAATATTCATTGAGAGAATTTCACCTTCTCAGGCTTGAAGTATCACCTGATTGCCCAGCTATATTTCAATTTCCACATGAATGACAAACTAGAAAATACAGCNAATAAGGGAATGTGAGTCATGCCCAGGGCTCATACTCTTGTCTTGGAATTTCTGCATTCACTCACTTGTGTAATATTACCATTCAGGTGCAATGACTTGATTCTCATCATGCAAAAGATAAACCATTTCCCAACTCAAAATTAGTAACATTGAACAGTTATAGCTTTCATTTAAAATAATGTTAGTTGGGAACATCCTGCCCACATAAAGGCTGAGGACAGGACAAGGGGCAATGGGTTTAAACTGGCAGAGGGGAGATTTAGACTAGATTGTTAGGAGGAAGTTCTTTCCAGTGAGGGTGGTGAGGCACTGGAACAGGTTGCCCAGGGAGGTTGTGGCTGCTCCCTCCCTGGAGGTGTTCAAGGCCAGGTTGGACGAGGCCTTGAGTGACCTGTGCTAGTGGGAGGTGTCCCTGCCTATGGCAGGGGGTTGGAACTAGATGATCCTTGAGGTCCCTTCCAACCTTACCATTCTATGATTCTATGATGTCCAAATATTCTACCCATAAAAATCAAACATCTACATGAGAATGAAGAAATCTGGGTTTTTCTTTCTCCCTGTAAATCTGTATTGCAGCCACAAATGCTTACATCTGACAGAATTTAAACTACTTATTAAATCCTGAAAACAGACTTGTAAGGAACACGAGCAGTATTTTTTTCACAAATACCTAATCTAGAATGTTTGTTACACTCCTCTACTGTGATGAGGACAGGCTGAGAGAGTTGGGGCTCTGCAGCNAATGACAAACTAGAAAATACAGTAGTAAAAAAAACATACAAATTAATCAGCTAATAGGAATTCTTATTCTATCTCTGAACTATGTGGTGCTTCAAACAAAAAGTCTTTGGTGATTTCTGTTTATGCTGCCCTACTCTATGATGTATTCTTAATTTGAATAAAGTTGATAAGCCAAAGATAATTTTTTTGTGTAGTTGACTGGATGAATTTTTTATTTTTTTAAATATTTCTGCATAT
>WBNM01045814.1:51308-107949 GCA_013399055.1 Ramphastos sulfuratus
TTGTGGCTGCTCCCTCCCTGGAGGTGTTCAAGGCCAGGTTGGACGAGGCCTTGAGTGACCTGTGCTAGTGGGAGGTGTCCCTGCCTATGGCAGGGGGTTGGAACTAGATGATCCTTGAGGTCCCTTCCAACCTTACCATTCTATGATTCTATGATGTCCAAATATTCTACCCATAAAAATCAAACATCTACATGAGAATGAAGAAATCTGGGTTTTTCTTTCTCCCTGTAAATCTGTATTGCAGCCACAAATGCTTACATCTGACAGAATTTAAACTACTTATTAAATCCTGAAAACAGACTTGTAAGGAACACGAGCAGTATTTTTTTCACAAATACCTAATCTAGAATGTTTGTTACACTCCTCTACTGTGATGAGGACAGGCTGAGAGAGTTGGGGCTCTGCAGCCTGGAGAAGAGAAGGCTTCCAGGAGACCTTAGAGTAGCCTTCCAATATCTGAAGGGGGCTACAGGAAGGCTGGGAAGGGAATATTGACAAGGTCTTGGACGAGGCCTTGAGTAACCTGTGCTAGTGGGAGGTGTCCCTGCCTATGGCAGGGGGTTGGAACTAGATAATCCTTGAGGTCCCTTCCAACCCTACCATTCTATGATTCTATGATTCTGTGTCTTGCATGCTAGGCTAGTTGTTGTGAAGTATAAGATAGCTCTTCTAAACATCCAAACTGATAAAGGGGGGAAAAAAAAAAAAAAACAAAAACAACAACAAAAAAAAAAAAAAAAAAAAAAAAAAAAAAAGAGAGAGAGAGAGGAAACCATGAAGTAACAGAAAACACACAGCAAGATCTGGTAAACTGATTCAGTGAACTACTCTCCGGTGGCTCATTTCTGGTCTTAGCTGATCTAGTCATTGTCTACAGTATGCTTTCTAACTAATCTCTTTTCATTTTCAGTGTTGGCTTCCATCAAGTTTGTGCTGTCTTTTACCAGAGAAGCTATTCGAGTTCTACATCTCCCAGTATCACTGCACATAGGTCCATCTCCTGTGATGTGACTGTGGCTATGCACCTCCTGCACTTCAATCACAGACACTTCTACCCCTAATCACCATCAAGGTCCTCCTTAGCTGTCACTGAGCTAAACATCTAACTTCTCATAGTTGTTATTGCCAGGTACATTCTTAAAATCTTGTGTTATTCTCATAGATCTTATCCGAAGGGTCTCTAATTAAACAAGATATTTATCAGTCTGTTATGAGACTTGATAATGATTCTGATACAGGTCACCCTTCAGTGTAAATATAGAAGCAGTATAATCCTACCCCATGGTTTTTTTCTATTAAACTATTTCATTTAAATCATAGGCTGTAATTTAAACTAAATAATTTAGTTCAATGGTTTAAGCTATTGAACTGTTTCCAAGGATAGCACCTCCTCTTCACTTACTGTTCCATGGTGGAAGGCTGCATTTCACTGAAGTCCTGAAATCACAGTCACTTTTGAATCCCCAGCAACACTTGCATTTGAAGATCTATAAGTTAGATAGATAGTCTATAATCTGTTTGGTGCCTGCCATGTTGATTTTGATCATGTCAGCTGGACTACACTGAGTACTGTTTGAAATTTTTTGGGACAAGTTCTTCCTATAGTTATTCCCACAGGTCTTGCTAATGAAGACAGTTTCTTTCCTTCTGGTTCCTGCAACCGTTCTCACTGATCGGTTCTCTGCTTTGATATACCTATTCCTGTAGGATGGTTTTGTTACCTGCAAAAAAAAAAACCCTTAGAAAATCCTCTGAGAAAGATACAATACACAAATAAAGTGAAATGACATCAGAGAGATTTAGGAAAGAATGGCCATATGTTTAAAATGCATTTCAAAAACCCACATGATGATCCTCAGGGAAAATTCAGCTAAAGTAACAATACAGAAATGAATGGCACTCCTATGGACTTAGAGTTAGTTCCTGGTGATTCCATAGATGTATAAATCAAATCCAATGTAAAATTAAAGAGGTTTGACTTGAAAAACGGAAGGAGAGAATTCTTGCCTGACATTTGTGTCATAAATCCAGCCAGGAATCAGAGTGCACTATCCCAGTGAAAGCTGGAGAATTCTAATGATAAACAAGCACACTGGGAGGCACAGCATTATCGCTAAGTGGATTATTTATGCTACTTCTCAAAACAAGGAAGGGAGGTGACTAATCCTCCTCAAATCTCAAGGCTGATGATCAAATAAAAATTTCCAAATACAATAGAAAATTTGGCTCCTAGAAATATATTGGAGCTGCTTGAGCTTTTCTTCCCTCAATGCAGGAAAGACAAAAATTGTTCCACAGCTGCAAGGAATCAATTTTTGGTACTCCCAAATTAGAATTTAAGTTCCTCATGGGACAGCTTAAGCTTTCCGTTGCCTTCAGCTCTCTGTGGGAGGCACCTATGTTTCTAAGGAAAAACTCTTCTGAGGCCAGGCCAAGTTTGGAGCTAGACAGCATGACTAGGTGTTGAAGCCAAGCATGTGAATCTCCACGGCACAGAGGTCCTCCAAACTCAAAACTGGATCAGAATATAAGGGAGGATTCACATACAGAAAACCATGCTTTTCCTCCCACTTTGTGCCAGGCTCAGTAGGATTTTGTCTCAGGTACACAGAGGGGAACATGTTTTTCACTTTACATGTAGTTATCTGTAACCTTGAAAAACTAGGCAGGTCACAGAGCTGGTAGGTTCACACAAGATTTAAAGGTGCAGTTAACATCCACATACAGGCAATGATAGAAAGCCCCGTGGAATCGGTGGGCAATTTTCCACTGAGATCAATGGGCTCTGGATTACACCCATAAAGCCTGACTAATGAGGTGTTCTGTGGATTAAAATCACAGGTTGAAGTAGGAAATACAGTACTTCTGTGCCAATGGGATCCTGAATTTGTGGCTTCCCATAGACTTGGTGGTGAATAACATAAAAGGAACAGAAAGTCCCATGGAAAGCTGTTGCATGCAGTCAGACTCAGTGCTCTCACAGAGCCTAGGAGCTGCAGGCCTGAAGGAATAAGCATTTAGCTTGCAAGCTCACTGAGAGAGCCTCAGTGTCACATACATTAGCAGTGTTTCATGCAGCATAACAATAACAGTGTGCATTTCCTTTTATTCCCCCTCTCATATATTTGCATCTGTTGTGCATGGAAAGGTGAGGTTATATCCCTTTTTAAATGTCTATGTCTCAGGCAGAAAGCACTATGAGACATTTTAAAGATATAACTCAATACCTGAAAATCTTCCAGAGCAAACCTATGACAAGGCTGGCTTCCACAGTCACACATCTTGGAAAAAGAACATAATGAGATGCAATAATCTATGGTAAAAAGATTCTTACTGCTTTATATTCAAATTAATTTCCTTCATCAAAAAGGAATATCAGACTATTTTTCTACAGCACTGCTAAGAGATACTAGATAGTGGGCAAGACATTTACATACTTCCCTTCCTCACTGCATCTCTGCAAATGATTTAGATCAGTTAGGGGACAAAACAGATGCTATGATATCTAGGAAATGTGAGCTCATTATCTTTATCAACAGAGAAGATTCTAGGCATGTAGGTGGCCAGCATGAACAATGGTTATGCATCCAGAAGTATCCTAATTTATAGGAATAGAGCTTGCAGTGCAGACCAAAACCAAGAAGGTGGGTACTCCTGCTGTCTGCAGAGCCTAAGTATTTCTTTTCAGCTTTTCCCACCAAAACTACCACACTTGGCATGAATCAGAGCCTTGCAAGCAGTGGATGATTTTCCTTTCCTCTGCAGGAGGCCGTAAATCCCACATAGGCCTGCAGGGACTCAGAATTCTGCTCCTTTTTAAAAAGTGCCAGGTTTATGTACTGTTCTACTTGGACTGCTGGCCCTGAGTAAGTTCCCATCCTCTCCTTTCTGTATTTCTTAACACCAAGCAGCTTGGGGAGCTGCTACTTCAATTAAACCAGTTAACCAAAGCTTTAAACATTATGTCAGGAAATGTCAAAAAAATCAGACATGTTGTACCTATCAGCTAGATAAGATTTGAGACTGTGAGTCTCAATGTTTCAATGCTTAGAGAGGAACTGCATACTATAATATATACTGTAATGTGAATCAAAACAGCCTCACAGTGCAATCCATGGAATTTTACTGAAAAGATGAGACAGAAACACAAATGGTCACCTAAACCACAGAGTCATCATGTAGAACTAAAGCCAGTATTTAAGTTGATGGTTTGCATTTAAAGTATCTCGTGAAGTTTGCAGGTCTTTTCATCAGTCCAGTCACAAAGCAACAAAAAAAAATAAGTGAGCAGAACAAAACAGTGCAAAGATAGATACAACAGAACTCCTTTTTCTATTTAAGCTGCACGTCTGCTATATAGAATGTGATGTTTTTTCTTTTACTTTCCTTATTCTCATATATCTAATTATTTTAAACTACACTGTCTTCATGGAATAAAAAAAATTCCCTCTCCAGCAACACAAGTCTAGGATCTAAAGAGAAATTCTGGTCAAAGCACTGTAGTTCTGTAGACAGTAACTTAAATATGTCAGACTGAAGTGGACTGCATAGTCTGCATCTTTGAATTTAGATCAAACTATTACGGTCTTATTGTCTTCAATTATTCAAAAAGCATTTTCAAATGTGGCAGCATAGATTCTATGAAAAAAAATTAGTAAGTAACCCTGTAGCAGGAGTTCTCTTCATAAATTACTCAGGAGAGATTAATTATTTATAACATTGAACAGTTCAGTTTTACTAATTTTGCCACAATCACTGATCACTTCTAATCAATAGCGTGCAAAAGCTGCAGAGCAGACTGACACTTGGCTGCTTCTAGCGAGCAATGGGCTCTTGACCGTGTTCAGTGTGGAGCATGGGAAAGTGTAGGTGTACTGTTCTCAGCCCTGCAGCCAGGAGCTACTGCTGAACTTGGCAGGGATCAGGATCCAGCAGCAGCTGCTTCTTATGAAGGTCATGCAATCCCTCCCATGAGAGGCAAGACAGGCTGTCAGGTGTTCAGTTCAGCAGAACCTGAGAGATCCCAGCATGCACAGAAAGTCCTTACATCCCTGCCTCTGCCCTCCTAGGAGCTCTGATACAGGTCCTACTGCCCATCCTAGCAGGTAGCATCACTGCCAGGCATATGGCAACTCAACGTAAAAAGGGCAACACTGAAGAAGTTAGAAGCTTCTCTGCAAAGCAGTGATCCCTTTATTTGCAATCCTTCTTCCCAGTCTGTGCAGTTCATGCATGTAAACTCTTCTACTTAGGTGAAAATAAAGCCATCAGGTCTAGTGTCACATGTAGCACAGGCAGGACATCCAAACAAGCACCACTTCAAAGATTAGCTCTGAGTAAACTTGTTCCAGGTTCTTGCATACTCTAATCCTGAATAGAGCTACAGATTCACACCAATATAATGCTTTTATTATCTCTTTACCCACTGGTTTTAATGTTCAGTATTCTGTAGACTTTCACATTAAATTAACATCTTCTACAACAAATATCTATTCCTGGGGAACTGAAAATAAAAATAGCAGATGTCTCTGCTCAAGCTTATTGCAATTCCTGTTCTGAAAGCACACAGACTTTTGATATGTTATTTTATTTAAACAACTTCTATGCATTCTCTAAGAAAAACAGACTTAAGCTGTTCCTTTAAATTAAAAAAAAAAAAAAAAGAAGAGTTAAAGCTTTGATGTGATGGATGCATTGAACATGTCAGGAAGAGTATTATCAAAAGGAGAAGTGTAAAGCCATTCCCTGGGGTATATATGTTTTGATGTCCTACTGTCCTTGTCATACATGAAAGTATTTGGTCTATCTAGAAATTCATTTGACCCAGAAAAAACAAATTGTTCAGAGTTAATGGGGGAAAAAAACCCACACACAGAACAAGGACTGGGACTATGATATGCTCAGTATTACACTGCACTCTCTGTTTGAAGTAGATTAAGAAGAAACAGTGACAAGTAATTAAAATGTGTCCTTTTAGTCTCCTACTACTATCAAAATTCTTCTGTAGTAGTAGTAGTAACAACAACAACAACAGCAACAACAACAACAACAATAATAATAATAATATAACACCCTGAACGTCAAAGGATTCTAATTTCCAAATGTCTTGAATTGATTTTTTTCAGGTCTCTACCCAGGAGCTCATTCATTTAGCACAAGTTTCCTAGGTGACAATATACTTGGAAAATATTTTTTAGTAGGGAGGGAAAGTCTAAGCCCAAAATTCTTCTGTATGAAAATGTCACCAGTTCTGTAATCTCAGATAGTTTTCTTAAAAGAGCAGAGCCAATAAAGAAGATTCAGCTTGCCTTGAAGGCTTCAACAAGTTCTCCTATTTCGTTTTGGCAGAATGATGGTACAAGTGAAGAAGGCTTAGAACTGAAGTAAATCACAGAGATGCCCCTAGATCTGATACATCACATGTTTAAGGAATGATAAATTATAGCCCTCTGGAAAGATTCACTGTAATGAAAAAAGTGACCTTGAATGCTAGTGCTGACAGTCCACCCAGGAGTGACTACTCTTACCCAACAGTGAGAGGCAGTCTCTTGTAACCTTATCATCCTGAAATTCACGGTTCACTGATGGAAAGAATTTGAAAGAGACAGAGCTGCAAACTTTAAAGTAGTTCCAAGTTTATCCCCTGGCTCTGGGCTCCTTGAGCACTTGCACATTCTCACATGCTAAAATCCAGTTTCAGAGGAGGGAATTTGGCTGTTTCAAACAGGGTTTGCTTTCTCAATGAACAGCATGAATAAATGTAATAGAAAATTCCACAAGGCCATCACAGATGTGTCTTACTTTGTACAAAATACACACTGACACCTAAGACTCTTTCTCGCAGCCTCAAGGGTTTATTACTATGTGGAGACATCCTACATTATGGCTGTATTAACATATGTACAAAAAAAAATGTTCACAGGAAAATATTTATTGTAAATGCAGTAAAGCTTGTTTTAGTAAAGTGATTAATTCCTTATGTCTCTTTTTCTTTATGTGCAGATCACAGCTCAGTAGCAGACTTGAACATGAGCATAAAAAGCTGAAAATTGTGATAATATAAGAGTATATTGCTGACTGGCCTAATGATAAAATGTTCTGACATAGTATAAAATGCAAATTGTATGTTATTGCCTTAAATTGTTCCAGTTCATTTATCCTGCTATGAGCATTCATTACAGCTAATTATTGCAACAGATTTTTATTATTCATAATTACTCTTTCACATTGCAGTGATCATAAATTTTGAAAATTCTGGTCATCATCTGTCACCATTCATGCTTGTCAGGTCTTTTTTTTTGTACAGAACATTTTGCATACTCATTATCATTAATAAGTTTGTAGGCTTCTATTATTCAAATATAGTAAGGATCTTTTAAAAGAAATGCAATATTGTTTCTTAAACACATCCTTTTAGACCCAATGACAGACTGATGCTGGTCCCAAGTTAGAAAATGAAATTAAATACCCCTAATTAAATGTACATTTTATTCCTTGAGCTCTGTCAGGTTCATGAATGCACCTACCATTGGACAGAAATTATTTCACTGTTATTACCATCCAGGCAGCAAGGCATTTTAAAGACCAATTTGTATAATGAAAAGGTTGGAAACAGGAAACATTCCTTCCCAGCAAAATTGGAGAATGAGAGAAAAAGCAAAAGAAAGAAAACTTCCACCCAGTTGTTAGCAATGAAATGGCTACAGAACCAAGAAATACTCAATAACTTCAGCTCATCAATCTGCTTCCATTTTATGAGGTAACTGTAGATGTCAGCTAGATGTTTCATCAGACAGGATAAACACAGAGGTTTTATTGTTGGAACTGACACTATTCTACAGTTGCACTTAGTCTGCTGCTTCTGAGTAAATCAAAATATGAAGTCAGTACTTCCCTCAGAAGGGACTCTGATTTACTCTTTCCAGCACAGCTGATATTACTGGGTATTTTCATAAAACATCACAAAGCTCTTTAGGTGACCTGAACTGGCAGACAAAGCAAGTGCAGAGACATAAAAGAAATAAATGCAGCCAGCAAAAGTAACGTCTTGATTCATTGCGTCGTTCGCTGCTATCAGAAGTTCTCAATTCATTTACTCCTTGTTGACAGGGAAAGTGACAGCACAGTAGCAGTGGTGCCATGCCAACATATACTATGGTCAATAGAAAATAGGAAAGAATACACTAAGTATCAGAAACTAGGAAGGTTGTTTTACTAATATCTCCTAAGGCTTTGAGGAAGGTGCTGTGGATTGAAGATCACTAAATATGCCTGCTTTTCACAGTGCTGATTGATAGACAGAAGAGATCTATTATAAATTTCACTGTTTTCATTGAGGTTGTTCATAAAATATGATACTATCACAAGTGTGGTAAATCTTTCAGAACCATCTGGCCAGAACACAGTTTGGCAACTTTAAAAGGAAAGAGCTGCGCATGTGTTGATAAAAGTATTGTAACACTGGCATGAAAAGCAGCAGATAAGGAGGTTACCAGTCATGGTTGACTAAATAAAGCCTTCGACAGAACTTGACATTCGATGACCCAACTTGAAAGGTTGTGGAACACATTCCAGGCTGATTAAATGGGTCAGAGCTTTTCCTATGGACCATAGCCAGCAGGTTAAAGTCGATTGTGCCCCCTCCAATTGGCAAGCGATTAATGGAGATGTCTCCACAGGGCACTAAATTGAGACCTTTACTCTTTCTATTAATGATTAATGACCTAGTATTACACCATGCAGCAATAAAGAGTAAGCATGTGGTACTTCCCTCACGCAGTCTTTTCTAAATCACTGCATTAGAAGTCTCAAACTTCAGGAAAGAGATAACAACAAACAAACAGTTGGGCATGATTTTAAGAATTACTAGATAGTAAGAACAGTACTCTCTGTTCTTAGCTGAGCTATACAAAAACAAAATTATCTTAATTATTACATTGATCTATGTGCTTTATGCAGCACACTTGACTCTCTCCTTCTATTCCTAGGAGAAATATATTAGAACATAATGTAATGTAATTAAGAGTAGATTAAAATATTCCTAGATTGGTTTCGTTGGGGTTCGTGTTGTTTTGTTGTTTTGTTTCTTGTTAAAAAATCCAAGCTTGAAAAAAATCACACTAAATAACTTAAAATATCTTTAAGGAGAAGCTCCATCACTTTAAGACACCGTGGTACAGATTTCAGAAGCATCTTTTTAAAATTCACAGCTCATCCTTTGGTCACACTTCAGAAGATGAAAAGATAGATAATTTAGCAATTTTTGTTACAGTTAAGGAAACAGAGCTGGTAACTACTAGATTCTATGTTGCATATAGAATCTAGTAACAGTGCTTTAGGAGAAAACAATATATTAATTAAAAGAAGCCAGAAGAATCTGATTTGTATAATCATACCAAAGTAGCTTGTTAAGCTGATTCTTCACTAACTTCCTCATAGATAACTGCATCTTCATTTGTGGTGATGCAAGCAAAATATGCCTTTATTTCCTTAAACTTCTAGGTAGCTTTGAAATCTACAATATGGCCATTTTGAGGTATATTTATTATTACTAGAAATAATAATTGAATGCACTGTTTAAGATAAAGATATAGGATGTATCTGAGAAAAGATTCAGACAAAACTTGATTTGTGTTCACAATACATCAGATTCAACTATGTTCATCATTTGGGGAGAGATGAGAGGATGAATTGATGGCTGACCCTGAGCTCAAGCCCTCAGTTTCTGAGCAGATCAAAATAAAATCACCACAGATAAAAATTGTGGGAAGTCTCATCAGAGGAAACAAATGGGGAAAAAAGATATGTGAAAAGTCTTATTATGGTCAGATAAAGTTTTCCAAGATTAAATATGACTCTAAAAGAAAGCACTTAGCTAGATAATTAATAAATAAATAGGTAGGTAGATAAATAAATAAACTGTAAGAATTCAAAAGATTAATGAGTAGGTCTATATAGATCTGTGAACATGAAATTATCATCAGATTGATATTTTTCTAATGAGGAATGTAAGAGATAGGATCTCTGATTTATGTTAATTGTTATCTTTAACACTGAACAATAAAAAGAAACATCACATCATTGGGAATAATATCTGAAAAAAAATGAGTGAGGAACTGCAAGGGCTGAAGAGATGTGGTCCCTGTGCTAGTAGCAGTCTTACAAGTTCACTGGAAAAGTCATATTGCATTTGAAAGTTTTTTTCCTGAATTATGTGTCTAGTTCACATAAGCAATACACTGAAAAAGTGCTGCAGTCAGGAAGTTAGATTAGGTGCTGACAGTTGTCCTTTGCAACATCACAATCTATCAACCTCCAAATCTTTTTATTTCTCTTTATTTCTACTCAACAACAAATAAAAAGTTTGGGATTCATGTTATGAGATTACTGTGTGAAATACTGAGAAGACAGTAGTTTTCTGTCATTAGTAGGTTAAAGCTCAGATATTTAACACAGCCATTTGGTAAAACTGTATTAAATTAAAACATATAATATTCATTTGGTATAGTGCACTTCCTCTTAGAAGCATAGACATATTAGTTAGAAGGGACCTTGCTCAGAGGAAGGCAAATTAAATGTCTCAAAGTGCAGTCTGCAGCTGTTGCCCTTTATTATGTCATCTGGTGCTACTGAGAAGAGTATGACTGTGTCACCTTTGAGATGGCCTTTCAAGCAGCTGTAAGCTCTCAGATCACCCCTCAGCCTCCTTGCTACCTAGCCTTATCACTACTTACACACCTGTCAAACTCTAAAAACAATGCTGTCAAATACTTGCATCCATAAAAAAGGGACACTTCATTCTTTTTCTCAGAAATGAAGCGTGCACAATATGCACCTTTCCTGTCCCAGGGTATATCACCAAGATAGCATTCATCAAAAGACTTTTCCCAAACCAAAATTGTTTCCTTCCATGTTGCCATGGAAAAAATTTCTGGGTCCTTTGAAGCATCAACTTGCTCTGAGGTAAAAGTGTTTCTTGTTGCCTGCCTCCTGGTCTAAATGTCCAGTAACCTGGGAATCTAAATGTGGCCTTAGATGCAACAGTACAATACAAATGTTATGTATATGCAACATGCATATTGAAGGACCAAAAGGAAATATTTAATAGCCCTTAAAGTTCCCTCAATTTTTCAGCAGCCCTCTTCTAACCTTTTGTGACATACCTCACTTCAGAATAGAAAAAATAGGAAGATGTATGGCAGAAAATGTCTCTAATAGAACTAAAACTAATTAAACCTCACTCTTTTTATTGCCAAAATTCCTAATAAATATTGGAAATATACATCTAGAATATTCTTCAAGCCAAGGTTAAAACTTCATGAGTGTCTAATAGCAAATTCAGACATCTCTGATTTCTTGAAAACCAGAAATTTGAGGAATTGCCAACTGGTTATCATAATCAATGTCAGGGAAAAACAAGACAGAGTAAACCAAACCATGCAGAGAGTGGTTCAACTCTTCCATGACTGCTTTTGATGGTATATTATTTGGAACAAAGATAACTCACTTGAATGGACAGAGTTTTACATCTAATGTGCATATTCGACCATGATTAATTGCATAGCATTTTTTTAGTATCCAGCAATAATGTCTACCTCGAAGGCAGCTCTAAATTACTGTTATTCCAGATCATCTCATGACTGGGCTGCAGGGAATAACATGCAATCTAGGATAAATATGGCTCAAAGACTTAAAGTATCAGATTCAAAGCATTAAATACAAGCAAAATAGCAAATTATCATAATTAGGTTAAATTTGGAGTGATTGCTCTCAACCTGTATTCGCTTTGAAATTTGCTGCTTCTACTGCAGAGATGATGTACTTGTGTGCATAATTCTAGCACGTTCCAAGAGAAGATTTTTCTTTTCTCATTGTAAGTCCTGTATATAGAGCTCTAAATGTTAGTAGACAGATGAAAATGAGCATTGTTATGTCTAACCATTTACTTCATTGTCTGTTTGACTTCACTCTGCAGCTGCGGCTAGCAATAGCTTACAACGCTTTGGATTTGCACATGAATTTAACTTTCTTTCAAAGTAAACTGAAGATATAATTTAAGACAGTAAATATTGGTGTCATTCTGAGAAAGTCAGAGTTCAGATTTTAGCATGCTTCCTGAAAGATGTTGCCAATGTACATGAATAGGATTCGTGTGTGGCTTTTACCCTCACTATACAATCTATGCACAGACTAAATACTTGAATTGACTCATTTCATGCAGGTAACAACTTTCCTTGAGAACAGCATGAAGTAAAATAGAGTCTTTACATGCTTTCAAAAAAGATGAGAAGATGTTACAGGTGCTCAGGAAAAACAGTTTAGGAAGAAATTGTCACTAAATGCTTAGCCAAGCTAAATAAACACAAACAGCCACAAAGTTGAGCTGATATCCAGACGTTAAGACAGCACTGCACCCTAAAGGCTGGAGAGACCATTCCTTAATTATAGTAAGTAGTTTATGATAGCTGAGTTCTGGACTTCATTCTCTCCAGCCTGCTGAGCAGGACACTTTGTTGAGGGTCACTTTGTTAGCAGCCACAACACCAAAATATCCACTAGTACCTCATTAAGTCATCATTAGATAGCTGGTATAGTAGTTCAAACAATGCAGAGGTGCTTCCAAATGTCCTTAAAGAAATGAAACATGAAAGACACCTGCTCCTTGACCAGATATTTAATATCAAAAACTCAGGTACTTCTATCCAAATTTTTACTGAGTTCATGAAGATGCAGAGATGCAGAGCAACTGCATCTGCAAGCTTCCATCAGGCATGGGCATGGCTTAGCTCTGCCTACCATTCCTGATGGCATGAAACTCCATGCAACGCAATGTGACTGGTCACTGGATCTGACAATGTTTCAGATTCAGTGACAATATGTTTGAACCAGTGAAGGGTCAACACCAGAAGTTCAGTTGAACTTTAAGTTCAGATGTTTATCCAAAGCTACTTGGAAGTTATAAAAATATTACTTTGATTTTGTGCTCCTCCTTCAGATGCCAGATCAGCCATAGAAACCACCTGTAAATGGTTTCTCTGAAATGAAAATACATTTGCACCTTCACCTATTTCACTCTCTTCTGAGCCCATTTTTTAACTCCCTAAACCACAGTTCACTGATAACTCCTAAGCTTTTTGTACAATATTTTGTGACCAACTCAGTTACTGTACTCATATCTTTGTGGTTTGTTTGGACCAGAGGTGCATTGTCAGACTTCACTGCAACCATCAGGCTCTCACCAATTCAGAGAGCTGTATATCACAACATTTTGACCATCTGGAAATGGTCTTAGTCTTTGCTCAATTTACGATGTAGGTTTCTCTCATCTTGCCCCTTCTAACTCACATCACTGCTATCTGTCTACCACCCCAGACACATTAACTCTTTGCAATATGGAGGAGCAGGAACCAAATCCAGGATCCAAAATGAGTGCTGCACTGTGTCAGCACATAATATAGACCTGTCTAGTAACGAATCTAAACCACAATGTGCTTTTAAAGGGTAGCCAGTAGAGTAACCCACAGAGAACACACACAGTACAATCCTGGTTCTGCCTACAGCAAAATGTCAGCTGCTCTAATTGTGGCACATCCCAGCAAATATTGAAGGTGAGATGATAAATACAGATCAGCTTGACATCAGCTGTCACAAGGAAAACAAATGAACTCACAGTGATGGGAAAGGTGGAGAATACCAATAGCACAGACAAATTGAAAGGAAATAAGAGTGTCAGATCTTGCCTAGTTAATTGATAATTAGACAGGAATACCATGTTTAAAGAAGGACATCTAATGCACTGTGGAACAACTGCATAATATATCTCTTGAGCCTAGAAACCTCTCTCTAAAACCAGGGTAAATATGCAGTTATCTCTCCAGCATGTGCTCACAACCTCCAACAGACAGTTAAATTACATGTTATGCAACTAAAATACACGGGATCTGTCTTTACAACCTTTAATGTCATTTATAGATCTACAAAGCACCTGTTCTTGGTGTCTCAGGTTTTGATTTCAGTGACAATATTGGTTTCTCTGATGTTACCCACTCCTGTCTGCATATCATATTAACCTTTCAGTTCTTCCAGCAGAACCACTTCTGTGCCTCTGTTACGAGCAAATCTGAGCAACTGCTCTGGCTTAAAGAGAGGGGGGAAGAGAGAGAAAGAGAGAAAGAAAAGTGTTTTCAAAGCCAAATCAGTTTGCTGCAAGCTGTGTGGGTGCACAGCCATCTGAGCCAGCAAAGCTGAGACCCATTCATCGCAGCACGATGAACAAGCAACTAAGAATGTTTCTACCTCTTGTGATTGTTGACAAAACCTTGACAATAGAGAGAAAGAGGCTAAAGTTCAGTGTGTTTTAAATCTTCCCCACAGAGAGCAGGAGATGCTAACTCACAGGACAGGAGCAGGAACTGGAAGTGCCAGTGAAGGAGGCAGTTTCACAAGCCAAGGGAATCCTTAAAACAAAAGCTGCTGAAGTAATTCCCTACTGAAAATTGAAATGAACACTTGTAACTGTGGACCCTTCTCGTAGCAGCTGGTCTGGAGCCACTTTTCTTACTTTTTATCAAACTTTCAGTCTATCTTTACTCTGTCTTTTTCTCTCAATTGTTGAACACTGCCTCAGTGATGAAGCAGACAGAAAGCAGGTATACTGAAGCACTCAAGCTGTGCCTGGTTTCAGTCTGCAGTTTTCAATTTTTCATACAATAAGTGAGTACCCTTTCCTACTGAGATACTTTCAGTTATAAATGCCTCTATTGTAGAGGGTGCTCTGGAGGGAACTGGTTCAAATAATGCAATGCTGAAAGGCAAGGGAATATTTTTCCTAATTGGACTCTTGAGTTTGGAAAATCTTTCTTTACTGGCTGAAGGAAATACTTCAGACTGAATGTCAAGACAAGAGATGATATATAAGAAATGGAGAGGAAGGAATCTAAGGTAGAACCTAATTTGTGGCTCCTGAATAAATCTTTTTTGATTGATTGCATTCAGTCTGTTTCTGTGCCCAGTTGAAATTCCCTTAAACAGCAGTCCTGTCTCCTTCATTTGCAAAGGTTTTAGAAATATGCCTCTCTCTCTTATCTTTGATGTTCAAATGACAGTAAGCATTTTTCAGTTAAGAGTACTGGTCCATATTAATTCCTGGTTTAATACTCTGGCTTAGTGCCAGAGATCATTTTGACCCATTACATATAATATAACAAAAGGAGCACTACAGAAGGAGAGAAAATTTAAAGAGCATGATGAAGACTTGCAGCATTAGCAAAGGATAAAAATAGTTGGCTAAAAAACAGAAAGGGAAAAGGTCTTGAGACAATGTGTAGAGGATTGCAGGCAATAAACCCATTATTAAAACTGTAAACAGCCATTCTAGCTTTCTTTTGAAATACTTAGCAAAAATTAATGAGAGAAAAGATGGTAAAGCTCAAGAAAAGATGAAATTTATCTTCTCTTATAGAAAACATGCACAAGATAACAGACTAACATTAGACATAAAGTATTTGCTCCTAATTGCTTTCTGTCCTTATATACAGGAGTTCTGTGTCAATTTCAAACTTAACTGCATGCTCTTTAACGAAGTCTAAGAGAATTACCTCAGAAGTTCCTATTTCTGTGACCACCAGTCTTTGAAGTCAGTTGGAATCTCCCTGAAAATTCCCTAAATATCTAAATGTGTGCCTGTGTGTACATATATTTCTGAATTTATACATTCTGTACAAAGGAGGATTAAGTAATATGAACAAGTTAACTCGGAAAAAAGAGAACAGCAGGAGCAAAGTACCTCAACAGAGAGCAAATTCTGATGTTGCACATAGTATAATACTGACTCAGTGTATTTCTTGCATTAAAAGAACAAGGAACAAATTAAGTGAGAATATTACATATCAATCAAATATTATAGAATCATAGAAGGGTAAGGTTGGAAGAGACCTCAAGGATCATCTAGTTCCACCCCCCTGCCATAGGCAGGGACACCTCCCACTAGCACAGGTCACTCAAGGCCTCGTCCAGCCTGGCCTTGAACCCCTCCAGGCAGGGAGCAGCCACAACCTCCCTGCGCAACCTGTTCCAGTGCCTCACCCCCCTGACTGTAAAGAACTTCCTCCTAACATCCAGTTTCAATCTCCCCTCTGCCAGTTCAAACCCATTGCCCCTCATCCTGTCATTGCAAGACCTTGTCAATAGTCCCTCCCCAGCCTTCCTGTAGGCCCCCTTCAGATACTGGAAGGTTACTATAAGGTCTCTTATGTGTCAATCAAATCATAATTCATATAGCCCAGATATAGAATTTCTTGTACCAAGATGTTGTCTGGGCCATAATGGCCAAACTGGTTCAAAATAGGGTAAAGCAAAGTCAAGGATTGTTTTACATTTACTGGTGGTTCTTAAACACAAGATCTGAGATGTAATCTTCCAGACTTCCAGAAGTACAGCATGGAAGGATCACTCTATTACTGATGTAGACAGAGACAGTATATTGGGTTAACAATTCATATCTTGAAGGCTGCTTTACTTCTGAGTACTTTTTAAATTTGATTATTAATCTACTGAGAAGGGAAACACTGACAATGAGGACTAGCAAGAGATGCTAACGAAACAGAATTAGTAAACTTTTTGTCAAAAATTAAATGCTAGTTAATGAAAATTGAGCAAAATGTCCCTCAGTTTCAAGTCTAAAATATTGAAGCCAAAAGGGAGGCTCAACATATGGCAGAAATTGGCTGTGCAGTGGGACATAAATAATGAGCTTAACTACTTGGTTAAAGAAATCTTAAAGCATCCAAATTCAAGGTTCTCCATCTGGAAACAAACAATACAAGCTATGCCTCAATAGTGGCTACAATTCTCTTGGAAAGCAGTGATTCAAAGGAAGATATATATGGGTCACTGTAGATAATTACATCAGCATAGCTGCCAGAGCAATCTGCAGCAAAGAAAGCTCATGTAACACTTCAGGACTATAGTTATTTTATACTCCTGGGATAGTTATATTTCAGGAGTATAACCTGAAGAACAATCAAGCAGAGAGAGTTTTACCATTGATAAAATTTAGCAGAGGAAACTACTTCTCTGTTGAGTGTTGTGGTCCATGTTTGAAGGTTGTGGGAACATCAGTGGGAGTTCCATGAGGTCAGGATGATGAACAGAAAACAAGCATTTAATAACAGAGTGTATGAAGCTAATGTAGCAAGACAGGGTAAACAATGGCATTCCAGACTTGTTCCTGAAAATACAGAAAGAAAATTCTCAATATTTAGTGTGCAGAACGTTAGGAAAATTACATTGGTGCTAACTTTCCTAATGTTACTGAAGTTTTTCTGGTAATTCAATTTGCCCAATTCATTTGACAACAGGCAGATGTTGAAGACTGATATTTTACAGAGGTCAGGATTTCACAAAGATGTACTATCAAAATGCACAAAGTTTGGATTCTGAGCAGACAGCAGTCAGAAATGCAGTTATATGCTCACCAATAGGCATGAAGATGTACTCAAGTTAAGATTTTGAAAGAATCCATACTGTTTGTTTGCTATAGATCTGCAGACAATGAGTTTAAAAAAAAAATTTAAAAGAAAAAAAAATTTTTTTTAAATTACAAAATACATTTTTCAAATAAAAGCTAAACAGAAGGCATAGAAGAAAGCAGCTACTGCAGAGTACCTGGTTTGGGAACTCTGCTGTGCTACTGGTGAAGCAGATACTGAGGTCTAGAAAATTGAAGGCATCTTTTAATATTATTGCTTGCAAAAATCTGTGAGTGCTTGAAACAGCAAGTTAAAGGTGTAGCTGAGTATAAATGGTGGGGATGGTACCATTCATTGGCCTTTTTCCTTCATTAAAAAAAAAAAATGACAACATCCTGTGCTTCATTCATATTAGTGAACATTTGCAGTGAACAGACAGGTGAAGGAGAGAAATCCAGTGTTAAAGAGCACAAAAACAATTAGCTAAGTGCAGGCTGGAGAATAAAGAACCTAAAATTCTATCACAGGTGAAATTGCAGGGCAGTTCTATAAACAAATGCAATATACAAAAGGACCATTTTCAAAAGTGGTCTGCTTGATATTTACTTCAATAGCACAATAACTAAAGCAAGTGACTTTACCCTTCCTTTCAGTATTCAGTATTGACCTAGAGCTGTCACTTGTCAGTATCCATGTAGGCATATAAGATGTTTTTAATGTCAACCCACATAGTGATATGCAGAAAATCAGTAAAAACTTTTAATCCTTTGCAGTAGACTTGTCACACTAAAGTGCTACCACACCAAAGTGCCAGTCTTAGAATTTCAAACAGAAGGCATTCCTAGAAACCCCTGGTTTGAGTGAGCACCTAAGCATCTTCAGCATCAATGAGAACACTGAAACTACAGGCACCAGGAACAAAAAGTTCAAAGTTATATTTTATTCCATTTAAACATATGCTCACAATTCCTTTTTGCATGCTACATGTCACATGCACTTGTTCATCTAAGACATGCAGCTGTGCCACAAATGTATTGTCTGGCCTTCTATTTCTGTATAAATCACAAGCTTTTGATTAAATGCTCTGAATCTCTAATGCCAGAATGAGCAGAATCATGGCTCTGTGACTCTACTAACTAATAAACGATTAATATACCTCATGAATTTAATCTTTTAAGTCTTATATCTTCCAAAATCAAAACTTAGCACACCAAAAGAGGTATTGCAACCATTAGCAGTGAGCCATAGTGACACCTGAAATATGTATGCTGATACTAAAGCATCAATGCACTCTGTGATATTTTGGAATTCAATATTTTTAAATATTTCTTCTTGACATCTTCCTGGATTGAATTGCCTACAGTAATCCATAAGCATTACTTCACATTTTTTCCAGACAACATAATCCTGTTGTTTAAAGGACTGTTCTCTCTGGTGAGATGTGAACACTTTGACAAAATTGTTTGCATAATAATAATGTTGCCACACGGAATAAGACGAATTTAGGAAGCTTGATTATCTTAGACAATCAACTTGGTGATTAGATGTTACCTCAAGAGAAACCTGGATTCCAAATACAACATCAAGGAACAGAATAAATCCAACAGAGTCATAACCACACAGTAGTTCAAGAGATTTGCCTCTTGCTAAAGGGCAGCACTGATAGCAGGCTTCATGAAAGAAACCTCTGTGTTAGTATTTTAAGACCACACCTAGTCACAGTAATATCACTTATTGGCATGGTGCAAGTTAAAATCCAGAAATGCATTGACACTGATCAGTCTTCCTCTTAATCTTCAATGAGAGTTGAGTTTCTGTGAGAGCTGAGTTCAGACTCCCTTTGAAAACCTCCCCCTGTGGCAGGAAACCTTACGGCCACTGCACTGCTTAAGTAATGCAAACCAGGCCTGTAGCTGTCGTCTTAGGCTGTGATCCTGTCAGATTTTATAAGGTGAGCAATAACAGGCACTGAAGAGGAGGCCTCTTCAAAGCCAAACCAGACAGTGCAGGAGGTGGTGCTGGCGACTCAGTAATTGGCATGCTTCCCTCTAAGTGCTGAGCTGCAGACTCCCCAGCCCAACGGGATGCTAGGGGTACTGTCAAGAATCCTGTCTTTCAAATTCAATGGGAATCAAAACCTGTGGCTAGTCCTTCTCCCTGACAATATACTTTTAAAAACCTGGGGGTCATCAGGAGAGGGGAGGAACTAGTTGTTGATAAGAACAAGAGAGGACACATGTTTGTCTGGATTAGGGAACTGGTTTGGGTATTTGGCTATAGCTGATGGGACTCCACATACAATGTGCAAGTCTGAAGGCCCAGGGATTTTAGACAAAATGTAAAATGTGATTTTCCTTAAAGACAATTATTTACTGGTACTAATAGAAAGACCCTAGCAGAAACACTCTTTTTTTTTTTTTTTTTTTTTTTTTAAATTCAAGCTATTTTTAAGTATTTCTATAGTAGAGTTTATGCTGGAGACTGGGTCTCACTTATTCACCCTATTTATGTTATATATGGGGGGTTTTTGTTTGTTTGTTTGTTTTCTGTGAATGTAATCTGGCTTGTTAGGCATAAAATAACACTAAAACCATACACTCTTAAAGGTTTGTGACCCAGTTTCTAACCCAACACTGTCACAGAGTCTGGCTGTAATGACCCTTCCACAATGGACATTACAGAGAGTAGCTTGGAAGCACAGTAAACCTGATGGCATGCAGAAAAGATCACTGCTATGAAATGTTCATGACCCCTCAACCCCTTTCTACTAAGTGAAGTAAGAAACTGATCCCCATTCACTCTTCATGTTTGCTCAGGTAACCATCTACAGTCAGCAATGCCACAGAGGGCAGCCTGGAAGAGAAAACAGTACCTTTTAATTTATTTTAGAGAGTCCACCAAGCTCTCCAGAAGCTTGAAGACTAGAAGAAATCTCAATCAGGAAATGCAAAGCCTTGCAGACATTTAGTTAGAAAGTGAAAAGATGGGTCAAGAAAAGCCCAGTACTCTTAGATACAGCACCCACCACCTTCCAAAACTTGCATTGTTTTTAAGAAATATATTCTAGTATGTTCCTGACATCAAGGCAGCCAAATTAGCACAGAGTACCATAGAGAATAGAAAGGAAAGGACTTCATCTATTGAGAAACCTCCATACCCAATGACCCTTTGTGTAACATATCATCAGGCTTCAGACTGGAGCCATTTTTAATGTGTTTTAAACAAGCTGTCATTAGGAAATCACTAGCATAGCTATAGTCATGGATAACACATTCATCTATAAAGGCCATATGTAAATATCACAAATGTTTTCCTAAGTGGTCTACTGTTGTTTTAGCTAAAGGTAGTTATCACTTCAAAGCAACACAGAGTCTGGCTTTCTGGACATTTCTAATAAAGTCTTTCCTTTTCAACTTCCTATAGTCTGCTTTTCCTGGGCCACAAACAAACAGTATGAATGAAAGAGTGGTGACAGATGCACTATAATTTGCTATGAAATTGGCAGCCTTTTTTTTTTTTTTTTCCTTCAAGTGTCCCTTCTTTGCATATGGGTCCCAACTGTGTACTGAGTGGAAAATTATTCCTACCTAGAGAGCTAGGCCTATCATCCTTCTAAATTGTTTCTTCTAACAGTTTGGTTTCTTTCCTCTACCCTCAGGACAGCCTAACAAACCATGCACTCTCATCACATGGTGATTACAATTAGTCTGCAAGACTCAAAATGGAGTATGAGTAATGCATAGTGTTCTGTGTTAAACATCTTCTATTGACATCGAAAAGAAAAATGATATCCCAGATATTAAAAGTAAGCAAAAATCTTAGCAGATTAATTGAAGGCCATTGGGGCCCTTCCTGCACTTAGCTAATTTACTCCTGATTCTCATCTTGTGAAAGGCACAGTCTCTTTCATTCAACAATTTTCAATCTGACACAGTGATGTTTCTGATTTTCGTGGACTTGCTTTTTATTGGAAACACAAGGAAACAAATTGTGTCTGAATGACAAAGAGGTGGAAACAAAGCCAATAAAGTATTTCAATCTGAAAGCACGTTTTCTGAATTTCCCTTCTGAATATCAAGATTTGGAACAGGGATCAGTTTTATATCTTTTGAGTTAGTCTTTGAGCACTGCTACTTCTGGACTACACATGCCAGTGCCAGTGTTCTGAGTACTTATGGGATCTTGCTCTTCTTACAGTAGTATTTTTACAGTTATTCCTTAGTTTCCTTTTGTTGTCTTCTTTGTAGCAGCTGAGAGGACACAGGCTTTGTGTTATATATTATTTCTTAAACTTTGAAAGAGAGTAAAGGTAGAATAGAAGTAGTATAAAATGATGTCTTTAGCATTTTTAACACCATATGCCTCCCATGTAAATGTTTGTGAGTCAACTCACAGAAAGAGTGATTGGCATTGGAATGGGCTGCGCAGGGAGATAGAGGAGTCACTGTCCCTGGAGGTGTTTAAAAGGAGACTGGATGAGGCACTAAATGCCATGGTTTAGTTAATTAGAAGGTATTAGGTGATAGGTTGGACTCCATTATCTCAAAGGCCTTTTCCAAGCTGGTTAATTCTGTGATTCTGTGAAATGTATCATTATACTAATGGTTTCCTTGTGGAACACCTGAGAAATGATCCTCACATCAAACTATGACCTGTCTCTATACTGTCCAGACACTAAGATGATACAACGTTTTGCATTCACCCCACATAAATCCACTAATCTCCAAAACTCAGAGCTGAAGTCTCACTTACAGTAAGAGCATAAAAGATAGCTTTGGCACATTCAGGTCCACAGACATTTCCAGAGAAAGCTAAACGACATGAATGAAAGAACTTCTAAGATTTTAATTTTCTTTTTAAAACTACCAAATTTCATCAGAAAGGTGCCAGACAGCTGTTAACTTCCACTTATCTATTCGTTTTACTAATATATTAGAAGAGCAAGACCAATACTTTTGTTTCCAGTAAACCTCACCATTTGACAAATAATTTTCTATCACTGCCTGGCTACTCAGCATGGCTGCCTTTTGTTAACATCACTGACAAAGGAATAGACACATGTCTAGGCTACCCAACTGTGTATTATCTACACTACAAATCACCCGTCTTCACTCGTTAGCTCCTGCATTGAAACACACAAGGGAGCTCAGGTGTTCATATCACCAAGGCATGAATTCTTAAAACTGTTATTTTCTTAAACTGACTGGTGAACTATCATGGGTGAATGGGAAAGCAAAAATAAGAACTGGTGCATTAGAAACAAAAGTTGACACTTTTATAAAAACAGAGACTGAAAGCCTGGCCACAGTGCTGTTGTCACTGGAGTCACAGAGAAGGCAGAATCTGAGCTGACATCTTCACTTCATTTATGCTTAAGGGCAAAGGACAATCTCCTCTAAACAGTGACATTTTCTTGATTCCACAGTTTTGGGGAAACTCTTCAGGACTTTGGATGTGTCTCTATCTACAAATATATTTCAGTTTTCAGTTTTGATACATGGTGCATTGGAAAGCCATCCTGTAACTGCAGTAACTGTATTGACACCGCTGCTCCTTCTTAAAAGCCACGCAAGGAAACCCACTCCACTTTGTGGAATATCATATTAGCTTAAGTCAGTCTTCAGATAAGCATTTAGGTTTTCCTAGGATGTCATCTAAAAGGCAAGACTAAAACACCAAAACACATGTTTAACCTTAAGCATGCATGCAGTTTTGCTGAAGCCTTCCAGATCACTAGCATGCTTAAAATTAAGTAACTGCCTAACAGCTTCATTAGAAAGAAGCCAAAAGAATACATTGCCTGTATCATTTCCAACAGTCCTGCACAAAGACATGGGGAAAATAAAGAGGAAAAAAAAAAAGGCAGAAAGTAATGATCATCATATAACCATGATCATCAGAAAGTAATGATCATCATATAACCATAAAAATCTGGGAATATAACACAGAGCAGTTGGAGGATTTTTAAAATGTATAGTTTGGTACTGACAATATTTCAGTTTGTTTCTGTCTTCCTAGCTCTAGCAGTTCAGTTCAAGTTTCTGCTTCTTTGCTTATTTTCAAAAAATTCTTTACCTTGGTTATCTAATTGTGAGTGCAGACTTTCACACAAAACTCACCCATCCACATCCCAGTTTGCAAGCTGCAAATCCCTTGTGCAGTGCATGGGTTGGAGTCACATACTGCACCTTTGCACAGAACAACAGAGATGGTGGTTACTTGACATGCAGATCTTCAAGACTTTCTCTGTTCTTTTCAATATGTATCTATAGCCCTATTTACTGGACAGTATTCAAATCCTCCTTGTGGCCCAAATTGCTCATTTTCTCAGGGGCTTTTCAGTAACGGTCTCAGTACTCCAGAATCTGAATACTTTCCAAACTTTAATTAATGTACTGTTGCACAGCACTGTGAGAAAAGAGGATTATACTCTCCAATTAACAGGGAAGTGAGAAAATGTAAGGTAAAAGCATCCGTTACATCAAATGTCTATTCTAATATACCTATATCTGATTTTCTCACAGTATTGAACCTTAGCACCACATATTTTTAAAGCAGAAGCCCCTTGGGTTTAGCTGTAACTGAGAGCAGAAGATAGAATGTTTTCAAAACAAACACAACATGTTCTAGAAAATGAAAATTACTGTGTGAGACTTTTGGTTTAATTGGCTCACTTGCCATTACAAAAATTCAGAGATAGTTAGAATGCAGGGTTCTTTTCATGGCAACATATTAATTTGATTCAGCTGTGAAGATTTCCTTTCTATTCCATTGGATTTCCCTCAGTCATGGCAGACCTACCCATTTCTATGGTAAATCAGGCAGACATTATACAGACAACAGCTCCTCTCACTTCAGGAGCTTTACTAAGCTGCAGACAGTCTTTATCCAGTGAGAAAGGAGGAAAATATTAAGTCAATCAATGATACAAAGTGTATGACATACATAAATGTTGGGACAGTTAGAATGTCTCAAGAGCACTGATGACTGATATCCAAATAAGTCAATGCTAATATGTAGTCCTGTCACAAGATTTCATCAAAGAAATGCAATTAAATATCATTACCAGCCACTTTGGTAATACAGGTCAAGTGTAGCTGTTAACTTACTACAATCCAATTTCCCCATCCCATTGTTGTCTCACTTTGCACAGGTTTCAGTGTCTAAACAAAGCAAGATAGATGGAGTAAGGGAGAAGAAAGTAGAGTTGTGTCTATTATTGCCTAAGAGTTAGAAATAGAAATCATTGCCAGAAAATATGTAGGGGCTGTATAAATTAATTGGTCTTAATGACTTTTGCATGTTTGATTTGTTTTTGTTTTGGGGGAGGCAGAGAGGTTTTGCTCTTTGTTTAGGAGCTGTGAGAAGGGAAGGACTGTTCTCTCACCAAGGAGAAAAAATTCATTGAGGTAGGAGCAGATCAAAATTTTAATGAAGGACAACATTCAGACCAATTGCAAATCTGGTGGCTCCAGTTGTGTTATATTAGATGCACTATTACAAACTACATCCTACATTAAAATTTTTAAGTTGAAAGAAAAAAAAACAAACCAAAATTAAATACATTCTAATCTTATGTACCTGGAAAAAGGCCACCAAAGAAAATACTACCATGTATTCCAGCTAAGTCTCAGATCAGATAGTCACTGGCACCAAAAACCCACAAAACTGATGTTTTCAATTTAATTTCTTGTTGCTCTTCTTTTCCCATTTGTTCTTAATGTTTTGAAATATTTGTTTATAAATAAACTATCACTGAAACACAGCAAAACCAGGGAGATGGGTGGAATATTTTATTTCTTACCTTCATATTGGCAACTTTCTCACAAATCCTGAGATTTTTCTCAAGATGTAACAGAAAATAAAAAGCAGCCTCTATGGCCATTGCCAGGATATATTCCAAAATAAGTCCATTTGAATCACAAAAATTATTTGCATATTAAAACAAACTCAAATGATGGCCCTTTTCTCTGAAGTATTGTCTCACTGTTTAGTAAAACAACTAAATTCTCATTAGACTGACAGGGTGGGAAAGATTTGTATATTTATCCTCTGTGTGGTACAAGTACCAATATTGTAAAAGGGTACAGTTCAGTAATCCATGTCTATTGACCTTGTCATTATGATTCCACTGAGGAAGTGGGAACTATATTTTCACATCTTTTATTTACTTACAGGCTGAAATTAGTTCTATGGCCTGTGGGCTCCCTGAAGCTACTTTTGTGTTTCACTGAATTGCTTCTGCTGTGTTATTGCACATTAGACATGAAATAACTGCCAACAGCAGTTGCTTTCTGCCTGATACTGCAGGTCAGATATACTTATATTAAAACATGTTACAGGAAGTGTCTTCAGAATAAAATTAGTATAACAATGTTTAACTAGCCATTATGGGTGACAGCAAAGTGCACTTGAGCTGTATTTAATTCTGACCCCAGTAGAATGTTCCAACTTAGCTTTAAAATCATTTTTATAAATTGTAATCAACATTATTTACCTGTATCTTACTGAAAGATTCAACTACTTTAGCCTGAAGTAGTTTTGAGCCATACTTGAATTAAAATTTAATTAACAGCTACTCTTCAGAATAAATTTTAAATTCAGAGTGATCAAAAATACAGCAAATTAGAGGATACCAACCCTACATGATCCAGGTGTGTTCCTAAACTCTTACCCAAGGTACACACTTGGCCACTCTGTCTTAGAATGAGACCTGAGCATGAAAACCAGAAAGAGGAGAACAGCTGAACAGTGGCCAAATCTGCATAGCCATGCAATTAGCCTTACAGGAGTATCTCTCTGCAGATCTCTCTGCACAGAACTGCAGAAAAGTATCCTAAATAACATCTTTCTGTAGCAGCAAAATTAAAAAAAAAAAAATGCTTAGAGACAAGTACAGACTGCATAAAATGACTTTTACACAAATTCCTCAGTTAAATCTGCACTAACAGAAATATGTTTGGACTTTTTCCTTGTCATGTATTTTCCAGTGCCACTTCATTGTCCATTTGCCTGACAGGATAGTGCATATCTTACTGCTTTTGTATCAGCTTGCAGTATGCATTCATTTAAACTTTGTAAGCTGCCTGTTGTAAGCATGATTGTGGAAGCAGCATTTGCAATCATCATGCTAAAAACTTTTTACATATATATAACATTTAAATCATTTGGTTAAAATAATTTTTATCCCTTTTATCTTTACCAAGATACTTTTCTGCTTGTGCCCACACTTGCAGCGATTGCACGCAAGGAGGACACTGCATATTCTAAACACTTTGAAGTGAAATCCCAGAAAAATATTTCATCTCACTTCAAATTGATGAAGACAATACAGCTTTCTTGAATCAGGGTGGCCCTTTTTCAACGTTAAGAAAACTCTGATTTCTGCTACACATAACCCTGAGCCACACAGCCCTTTAAGTTCCAAATTATTCCATGACAAAATTGTCATACTGAGTTTTACAGGCCTAACAGAACTTTAAACACAAAAGAAATAACAGTGCACCATGCACTGTGATCTTTTCTGAACTCACAGCTGTTTAGTTCTTGTCCTGCTTGAAAGAGATTTATTTTTCAATTTTAATCCAACAATCATGGAAAATATCAATAGACAGTAACATTAGTAAATGTATTATGCTAGTATATAATACATTTATGTCATCTTTGCTTCTCAGTGATAGTAAATCCACTAACACCACCAAAATGAAACAAATGTTAAGATATTATCAGTTTACAGACATCAATTTGAAGCAGTTAAACCTAAGAGAAAAGTTATGGTTAAGGATGTATTTGCCATTGAAAGCTGACTATCAATACCACAGTGATAAAGACAATAATCCTGTTTGTGAGATGCTACTGCATGATTAGACAGCAAAAGTAGTAGAAAAATCACACGTAAAAAGGGTTTAAAATTATTTCTTCTTCCACAGGGCCTTGTTACTTTAACTCTCCATGAAACAAGGGCAAAAGTTATACTTGCAACACATAATAAATATTCAGAATAAAAATTACTTGTGGCTTTTTTTGGCAACACTTCAAGCACATTCTATAGTATGGAATCAAAGCTCTTATCATATGATTCACTAAAAAGGTGAATGAATGAACACTACGTTTGGAAAAATCACTTACAGAAGTGAACATATTTCCAAGATTTCAACAGTAATGAAGTTCTTCTATATTAAAAAAAAAGCTTTGCATAAATAACATCTACAGAGGCAATCTTCACGAGAATCCATCTAATAGTATTGTCAATTTATTAGGTAACAAACTAGTTTACAATTGTCATATTATGATCAATTACCTATTACTTCATACACTGAAAACCAACACTCTGGAAAAAATATTTGTCAATACACCAGCCTAGATCCTCCAGTATGTCTGGGCACTGCATGGCTCAGAATTATGTACAGAGCTTCTCCTTTGTGCTCAGGCTCTCCTGCTTTCACCTGTGAAGATTTGCTCTCAAGGCCTTCTATACAGCTGTTAAATAACTATGGATCTCTCCTCTTTGTTCACTTTCTGTGGACATGGAAACACAGATTTCTCAATGTAAAGCACGTGTTGCTCCCTGAGGTCCTACCTACACTGTAGTACACTGAGGTTTGCAGATTTGCATCAGAACACTGAGTTTCTCTGTGCACGTGTATGTTGACTTGCTTATGTCAATAATAATCTTTCTCATGGATGTTCTACAGGGCAAGGAAAGGAAGTATGAGACATCAACAGGTCTCCAAACTATTTAAATTATGAAAATTGATAACAAGTGCAGACTTTCTCTGAAGCAGGAATAAAATCATGAGTTTGATTTGGATTAATACCTAAAGTGAAGAACCTTCATTTGGCACCTGCTTAAGCATAATTACTTTGAAACACATTTCTTATAAAATGAAATCTACCTTTTGGTATGATTACAATTATTAGAAGAATAAGTTCATAGATAGAATCTCCAAATCAGCAGTTCCAGCATCATATTTCAGACCGTAATTTTGTGCCTCACAGGGTTTTTAGAAAATGCAGAATTAACATTGCATCAACAATACAAAAAAATTCAAACACATTGATATCAAATTTAAGCATGGTGAATGCCACACAAGTACACTCATCATACAGGCCACTATCATGCCCTCCTTGCCTTTTCATCCTGAGGAAACAAAATTATTCAAATAACTTTATTAATTATAAAATCAGAAGACATCATCTTAAAAAAAAAATTAAAATTGCAGATTAGGCTTCAAAAATAATTTTATTAAATTGGTGGTAGTACAAAGGCAACATTCAGAAATCAAAATTTTTGTGCAAATGTGGGGAGCAGAAAAGTGTCTAAGTGTATAAAGGGAAACATAAACCCATATAAATCATCTAAGAAAAGATTGTAAGGATCTTTATATAAAGATATAAAAACTAATACAGTCTTTTCAATATCAAAAGCAGGCAGTCTGCCAAAGACTCTGTAGGACCAATAGATGATTGAGGAGCTGTAGAAGAAGATAAGGACAAAGTTGAACAGTAAAATTACTTCTTCATATTGGTGTTCTCTATAGATAGTTCTCTATAGACTGGTTTCCACGTAGGAACCTTTTTTATAGAGTGAGAATTGTAGCAATTGACTGCAATTGGGCTTCAAGTCCAAAAAATTCTTTGCACAAATCAATAAAATGAATAGTAACAAATCAGCAGGATGACATGATATGCACCTCCGAGTCAAAGAAAGTCAAATATTAAATTGCTGGATGATTAATGCCACTGAAAGTGATCTCAGTGCTGAGAGAATCAATGGCAACAAAAGCAAGCTAGTTCTAGTGGCAGGTTTCAGCTGGAGCAGGGGAAAATATTCATGAGTAAATCTGACTTCTTTATCAGGAAAAAAACAAAACCAATGAAAACTAAATTTCTAATATTGGTAGACCTACAGAAAAATAATATATAATGAGAAAAGTTCAATCAGGATTTTTTTAACATATTATTGTGCCTCACAAACCTCTTGGAGCTCTGAAAAATTCAAGAGCATAGTAGCACAGGAGATGTGGCTGACAGTGTAATTCATTTTTTTTAACAACTTCTAACTTCACTGAGAGATCTCATAGATGCTAAGATATTTGGAATAATAAAACAAATATTTCCTGAGGTTCTTGAGTTGCTAATGGAGAGGAAATTAAGACTTCTTCTTTTTTTTTCTTTTAATTATCCTATGAAGGTAGCATTCCAGAAAAGCCTAATAATGATGTGAATATCACTTTGGTTCAGAGTTTATATGCCATGTTCTGGGATGTTGATGAAGAGTTGACATATTTTACTGATAGTGTTAAATCATTTAAGGTTAAGAAAACAAAAGCCAGCTACATGAAGCTACAGAAGATTATCATAATGATGAGTATCTGGGCAAGAAAATATCTAATCATTATCAGTATCCATTAATACAAAACAACTATTACTATGGTGAGTCTAAACTATGTGTGTCCACTCGAGATAGAGTTTCGGGGGTCTTTATGAACACATCTATACAGGGTTCAGCTCAACAGTCATGAGAGATCATAAAAGCAACAGAAGGTAGATGCAGTTGGAAAAAGAATACAGAACAAATCTTGTTGGATATTGACAGCAGTTCTAATTCTGCACATCTGAAAATGGGCTCTGGAGAAGAGGGAAGATTCAGAAAAGCATATCTTGGATGATAAAAAGTTATTATTTAGCGAGGAGAGATCTTTTAAAAGACCAGGTAAAAAAATAAATACTTATGAGATTAACATGATGAAATGCTATAAAATATTGACTAAAATAGAGTACAGAGAGAATTGTTCCCTGGTTCCCACCAGAAAGGAACTTGAAAGACTCAGCTATCAAGTGGCAGGCTTAAAGCAAACAAAAGGAAACACTTTTCACAAAGCACATACTTAAACTGTAGAACTCATAGCTACAGGATGTTGGAGATGTCAAAAGCTTAGGTGGGTTAACAAGCAATTAGAAAAACTTAGGAACGTAAAACAAAGCAGCAAAAAACCAGTCTCACAGAGTTTCAGACTCCCTGAGTTATGGTTTGAGTGAAGTTAGAAGCAAGAAAAGAAAAGGTTTTACTTTCCACTTGCCCTGTTCTACTATTCCCTCCCAAAGCTTTAGCTATTGCGCTCTGCCAGGTCTACATAAATCCTTGTATGTATTCTTATATTTATGCTTATCACTTTGCCTCTGAGCTAATGTCAGGTGGTATGGTTAGGCTTCCACAGATTTCCCAAGAGAGGTTACTGTTCATGAAATTCAGTTAACTTGGATACATTTCACAAAAGACCACTTTTTGGTATGGACTTCAAGACACTTTACCAGTACTTGTTCGGTGACAAACATTATGATGATTATGATTCCCAAAGTTTTTCCCAGCTGTTTAATTAAAGCTATCTCACACTAGCACAGTATTACACTATCTTGCACCAGAGCAGGATTATATGGCATAGGCCAATATTCAGTTGATATAAGCCAGGAATAATTCACAGTATCACAGTATCACACAGTATAAGCAAGGTTGGAAGAAACCTCAAAGATCATCAAGTCCAACCCACTACCACAGACCTCAAGACTAGACCATGGCACCAAGTGCCACGTCCAAACATGCCTTGAACACCTCCAGGGACGGTGACTCCACCACCTCCCTGGGCAGCCCATTCCAGTGGGGAATGACTCTCTCAGTGAAGAACTTTCTCCTCACCTCGAGCCTAAACTTCCCCTGGCACAGCTTGAGACTGTGTCCTCTTGTTCTGGTGCTGGTTGCCTGAGAGAAGAAAGCAACCTCCTCCTGGCCACAACCACCCTTCAGGTAGTTGTAGACAGCAAGAAGGTCTCCCCTGAGCCTCCTCTTCACCAGGCTAAACAATCCCAGCTCCCTCAGCCTCTCCTCATAGGGCTTGTGCTCGAGGCCTCTCACCAGCCTCGTTGCCCTTCTCTGGACACGCTCAAGCACCTCAATGTCCTTCTTAAATTGAGGGGCCCAGAACTGGACACAGTACTCAAGGTGTGGCCTAACCAGTGCAGAGTACAGGGGGAGAATGACCTCCCTGCTCCTGCTGGCCACACTATTCCTGATGCAGGCCAGGATGCCATTGGCCTTCTTGGCCACCTGGGCACACTGCTGGCTCATGTTTAGGCGGGTGTCAATCAGCACCCCCAGATCCCTTTCTGTTTGGCTGCTCTCCAGCCACTCCGACCCCAGCCTGTAGCTCTGCATGGGGTTGTTGTGGCCAAAGTGCAGCCCCCAGCACTTGGATTTGTTGAAAGCCATCCCCTTGGACTCTGCCCATCTGTCCAGGCGCTCGAGGTCCTGCTGCAGAGCCCTTCTGCCCTCCAACCCACCAACATCTGCCCCCAGCTTGGTGTCATCTGCAAACTTGCTGATGACTGTCTCAATGCCCTCATCCAGATCATCAATGAAGATGTTAAAGAGGATGGGGCCCAGTACTGATCCCTGGGGGACACCGCTAGTGACAGGCCTCCAGCTGGATGTGGCACCATTCACCACCACTCTCTGGGCTCGGCCCTCCAGCCAGTTCCTAACCCAGCACAGAGTGTTGCCATCCAAGCCACGAGCTGACAGCTTAGCCAGCAGTTTGCTGTGGGGGACAGTGTCAAAGGCCTTGCTGAAGTCCAGGTAGACCACATCCACAGGCCTCCCCACATCCACCAGGCGGGTCACCTGATCATAGAAGGAGATCAGGTTGGAGAGGCAGGATCTGCCCTTCCTAAATCCATGTTGGCTGGGCCTGAGCCCTTGGCCATCCCTCAGACGCACAGTTATTGCCCCTAAGATAATCTGCTCCATCACTTTCCCTGGCACTGAGGTCAGGCTGACAGGCCTGTAGTTCCCAGGTTCCTCCATCCGACCCTTCTTGTGGATGGGGATGACATTCACAGCACGGAACTACAGCATTTGCACTTAGTGAGGATGTAACCGACTGCTATTAATGCAATAACACATGTTTAAATTAATCTTTTTATATTCAGTCACATGATTAATAAAGCTATTGTTGCCCAGTTGCTATGAGGCTATTTCTTCCCAGAAGGATGTTGTAATGTGTCTTGCTTGAGCAGCACACCAGAGCCCTTAAATCAATACAAACCTGACAACATGGGACATTTGAAGGAAGCTGCTATCCCAAGCAGCACTGAAGCACTGACTAGAAATAAAACTCAGATTGCTTACTTGGTTGTTCCTGAGTGAAGGATTTCAGGAAAACCAGTCTATATTATTGCATACAGTGACTCTGCAGCCTTTGCTTATTTAGCAATAATACACACAAAGGGAACATTACAGCTCTGCTATCTATGCTGATCTGAAAACTGTCTCTGATGTCATTTAAAGTTGCTTTAAGACCTCCAACTTCTTCTAAAGGTTGAGTTTATGGCTTAGGTTTATTAATTTTATAGCTCATCACCACTGTGTTTGTTCAGCCTTGAAAAGAGAAGACTTAGGGGAGACCTTATTACTATGTTCCAGTACATAAAGGGTGGCTACTAGGAGTCGAATGGAAAAGACAAGGGTACAAATTGCTGCTGGGGAATATTGGACTCCAGAAGAAAATTTTTCACCATGAGAACAGCTGGACAGTTTATGACTCAGCTTGACAGGGTGCTGGGGTATCTCCTTTAAACTACACTAAATCAAACAATCCTTAAGGTCACTTCCAACCTGGCATTCTGTGTTTCTATGATAAAAGTGACATATAAAGTATCATTAAAATCTCCCTAACTTAAAATACTGAGGACTCTTCACTATCTGCTCTAATTCATGTACATGGCTATGCCACCTCACAGAAAGATGGATCTAAAGTAAGTAGAAATAATATTGTCTGTAATTGTGGCTATTTTGTAATCACTAGCAATTTTAGATAGTTTGGTTCATTAGCTGTTTGCCATCCCTCTTTTCTCCTTTGGTATTCTGGGCAATTTTTAGGCTGGAACCTGTACTGAAATTATGCAGAATCTGACCTATACAACAGTGTGTTAAGTTCAAGATATCCAGCAAGATTAAGATAGCCAGACTAGAAAGTTCACAAGCAGTGCACAAAAACACAAGCATAATAGCAATATTCTTAGCAGAGTGCTCATACAGAGCTCATATGTAGACTGCAAATGTTCAGCTAGCAGAGAGCAATGACAATTGAAGATATTAGCAACTCTAAGAGTTTCTTCCTGTCTCTTCCCAAGAGGCTGCCAGTTCTGCAGCTTGCTGGCAGAATGGGTTGTATGAGAACTCCATATGGAGTCACAGCAGTATTAATCAGCTGATGAAGGCAGTTTGAAAAGAAAACTGACTTTGCCTGAAGTGGATAAGGCAAAACCCTCAGACTCCTTTGTCCAGCAGAGCTGTGGGAATGGCAACTTCCAGCTGGCAGATTATAGGTTTGGAGAGCTGAACATAGTAATGTCGTCATTCACACTGCTAGATCTAGGAGAGATCTTCTCGTTACCCTATTTAGATAAGTCAGCCTAAATTATTCAGGGGCTTTCTTCTTTTTTTTTTTTACCACAAAGTCTCCATAAAAAATAATAAGCCTGTGAATGATTCAAAAGTAAGAGAGTATCACTTTTTCACTATTTAAATATATTTTAAATGAGAGGAAAGATGTATAGGTATATATCTTTTTTGCTTCTCCATTATATGAAAAGAAAGCTTGAATATTTTCTTTTCTCTCTTATTCAAAAAAAAAATATATCAATATCCACCCATAGAATATTCTGTAACTGGAAGCAATAGTCAAGGAATAATTTCACAAGAGTCAGGAAAGTAGACTCAGAGAGCAGAAAACATTTTCAGTGCAAAAGCTACTATTTTAATATTTTTTATTAAAATGTGTTTATTAAAGCTTAAAAAACTTTTCATCTTTAAGAACCATCTGAAGGCACATAACAGGTTAAAGATTTCATAACGTTTTCTAGCAAAATTAGGCAGGATTTTCTGTATTGCCTTTAACTTCATGTAAGATAGTAAAAAGTCATAAAAAAAGACATGTCTGTTTCCACAAAGTCTTTGTAACATAGACTTAATCTCTGGGTTTTATCCCAGATCTTGTTTATTAACAAGTCTCTACAATAAATGTCAAAGCATTCTAAAGAATTTGCTTAGCATCATTTGGCTAATGCTTGTTATCACATTATAAAACTAAAGTATCTTAGGAAAAAAAAACACCCAGCTTTTTTTACAGTAGTACAAGTTGTACTAGTCCTAAAGTTATTTTACACTTAACCTTCAAGTCATCACGCTTGAGGATATAAACCAATCATCACTGACAGAGATTAACAAGAAATTTCCTCTACGGGCAGAATATTTCATAAGTGCTCACTGCAGTGTTTTGTGCACTTTCCTCTAAAGCATCTGGCAGCAGCCATTGTCAGATGGAATAAAAGCATAAGAAAGCTGTTATTCTGTTCTGGAATGGCTCCTATTGTATGCTAAAACTTCTGTCCCTGATCCTTCTGTGCCTTCTCCCTGCAGTTTGAAAGATGCAATGCAGATATCTGCATACCTAACCACCAGATATAAAGGGGAAACTTTCTCTTATCCTTACACACTTTGGTAGAATGGCAGCAACTGCTGTCACAGAGAATCATAACTCACCTTAGCTATCATATGCAAACCCTGGGCATCACGGTCTCATAGAATCAGTCAGAGTTGGAAGGAACCACAAGGATCATTTAGTTCCAATCACCCTGCCAGGGGCAGGGACACCCTACCCTACATCGGGCTGGCCAGAGCCTCATCCAGCCTGGCCTTAAACACCTCCAGGGATGGGGCCTCAACCACCTCCCTGGGCAACCCATTCCAGGGACTCACCACTCTCATGTTGAGCTTTTTATCCACCACACATTCTGTGATTCTGTGCTCCACAACCTCCCTGGAGGTGTTCAAGGCCAGGTTGGACGAGGCCTTGAGCAGCTTGTTCTAGTGGGAAGTGTCCCTGCCTATGGTGGGGGAGTTGGAACTGGATGAGCTTTGAGGTCCCTTCCAACCTAAACCATTCTATGATTCTGTGGCTGTTTGTGAATGTAGTTTCACATTTCTGTGACTAAAGAAATAGGCCTGCACTGCAAAAGGCCACAGCTGATAAAATGTATTAAGCAAAATTATTTTGTTACCTGCTGCAGCTCAGTTCCTAGTTTACTATTGAGGGCAACAAGGCTGGTGAAGGGCCTGGAGACCCTGGACTACGAGGGGTGTCTGGGGGAGCTGGGCGGCTTCAGTCTGAAGAAGAGGAGGCTGAGACCTCATCACTCTCTGTAACTACCTAAAGGGAGTGAGGAGGGGACAGCCTCTTCTCCTTGGTGTCAAGCGACAGGACTAGAGGGAACGGTTTCAAGCTGCACCAGGGGAGGTTCAGGCTGGATGCCAGGAAATACTTCCTCACAGAGAGGTTTCTCAATCATTGGAATCATAGAATCAGTCAGGTTTGGAAGGGACCACAAGGATCATCCAGTTCCAAACCCCCTGCCATGGGCAGGGGACACCCTACCCTAGATCAGGCTGGCCAGAGCCTCGTCCAGCCTGGCCTTAAACACCTCCAGGGATGGGGCCTCAACCACCTCCCTGGGCAACCCCTTCCAGGCTCTCACCACTCTCAGGGTGAAGAGCTTCCCCCTCAAGTCCAGCCTGAGTCTCCCCACCTCCAGCTTTGCTCCACTCCCCCTAGTCCTGTCACTACCTGATATGGCCTGCCCAGGGCAGCACTGGAGTCACAGTTCCTGGAGGTGTTTAGCGGTGTGTGGACGCAGTTTAGCATTGACCCTTTAGTGCTGAGTCAAGCGTTGGACTGGATGATCTTTGAGGTCTCTTCCAAACGGATGTTTTCTGTAATTCTGTGATTCTTAGTATGTATCAGCTACTGAAATACCCACCCTAAAATATTCCAGCAATATAACTTTTAATAACGGTGAAAAACAATGAATTCATCAGTCACAGTCCAATGAGTTTCCTGTTCTGACTGCACACAGACACTAAGGGTTTGGTTTTTTTCTTAAGAAATCTGTCTGGGAAATTTTATTTGACATTCTTTATACCATGAAAAAAACACCAAAATCTTAGATACTGCTGTGGTACACACTTTACACACTTGTATCTGTATAAAGCAACTACCACTGCTCCTGACATACAACTGAAACTAATGATGATATTACAACATGTGTATAAAAAAAGATGAGTCAGCAGTGGCTTGTGGTCCTTGGCACTAACTTGCTAAGTGCTAGTGGAAACTCCATTTTCACAGGAAGAACTAATAGGAAAATATAGCACCTTAGTAGTGAGGTTCTGACTCCAGTATCATTATCTATGTTTAAAATATGAGCTAAAGGTTTAGTATAGTTAGCATTCTTTTTTTATATATATGCTAGATTCAAATGTCTGGTCAGAACTGTGAAGGTGGCGCTGACACATAGTTTGTTTATTATTACTATTATTATTATTGTTGTTGTTGTTATTATTAGCATTATTATTAGCATTATTATTAGCATTATTATTAGTATTATCATCATTATCATCATTATCATTATTATCATTGTTATTATGTCCCTTTTCATACCTTCCCCAAACGCATGGAGTTTTGCGCATAGGAAGCATCATTTACAAAGATTTTGTTTTCCAAGTGTTTTTCCCCACAATCCTCAAGGCTGAATGAAAGTATTTTAAGTCAAAAGTGAGGTTTCTAAGATACATTTTAAGCAAAAATTGAGATTTCTGCATATTTGCATAGACCAAGGAGGTGACTCATAATAGCGAAACACAATATTATTATTCTTATCCCAGAACTACTACAGAATTGACAAGCCTGTTGTTTCCTGCACAGATGTCAATCAACACCAAGCCTTCTTAAAAATCCCATCTTGATGAACTATTCTCTGAAAGAGATGTTTTGAAAAGTTTTAGACAGAAGTATCTTACATTCTCCACCGTGCAGAAAGAAAAGTCCATCTGCAAGTGAAAGTAGAAGTTCTTTAGTACTCATCAAACTGTCTGCGGGACAGCACCCATGGGAAATATTTTGCTTAGCATTTTCTGTGAATTTCAGCAAATTTATGCCTTCTCCACATTTCTCAGTCTACCAAAGTAACATAGGCTAATGGCAATTAGTTTGAAAACACACATTTCCAATTTCCAGTAGGTTAATACATGTCAGAAAAACGGCAGCACTACCAGTGACAGAAAGAACAATGGCCTAGAAATACACGAGGTAGTTGAAACATGAACTTATGAATCTTCTCATAAATTCCAGTGTTTGGGGGAATTTGGATCAGAAGTGCCATGTTACATCTGCAGAAATAAACAAAGTTCAGGGCAAGTTTTTTTTTTAATTCTATGTGCAGTTCTGGTCAAAGCTTCTCAGGTTTGAATGGGAATTCTGCCATCTCGTGGTAACAGTTTTGTCTACAAAGCTCTCCCTTCAGCAGATTAATGGTGACTGTAAATACACATAGATTTTACAAAGACTCGTTTAGAATAAATTTATGGTTTAGAAGCCATATGATTACTTGATAAATTTGAAACATTAGTCATGCTAATGCCTCTCAGCTCAGTGAAATTTTTCACAGCATGTTACATACAAAGATAATTTTATCCTTCTTGCCTGTTTATTCTACACACTTAGAGGATGTATGTAATATTTATTTCTTTAATATTCACCACTTGAAATTCTTTCACTGCAGTTTTCTGTGTACTCCATGAGATATGTTTTGAGTTTTAGGTGTATTTGGCCATTATATATAATTTGGTGGTATGCAAGATGCAAACTTCCAGTCCTGCTTCTCCATGAGAAGAAGGCTCTGTTTTGAAATAATATAAGAGATGTTGTTTATAGACTGTGAGTTCAAATTGCAGTCAGATTTGGGAACTACCATTCACTGCTCTGATATAGTGCAATATACTTCAGGACTGCTTCAAGGGAACATATAAGTAAGGCCAAAATGGAATGGTGAACAGAAACACCTGGTGCCTCTGCTAGTGTTCACCATGAGTCTTGTGACAGTCTTTTAAAAGGATGACTTAGAGTTCTGAGGTAGAAAGATGGAATTCAGTTCCCATGTTCAAAATGAAGACCTCTGAATTTGATCAACCACACAGAGTTCCCACACCAATTTAATCCTAGAGAACACTCAAGTCCTTTGCAGCAGCAATTTTTTGTCTATCCATTCTCAAAACCTCTCCATCATCTGCTCCCCCAAGCACACTCACCCCAATGACAATTGCTTTCCTGACACCCCAAGAATTACTCATTTCATCAGATTTCCTTTTCTATCTCTTTGATGCCCTCTGCTCAGCAGTTCACTTACATCCTTTTCACAGCCTGTGTCTTCTCACTCTTTATGCCTCCTTTTTCCATCTACTCTCTTTTCATTTTCCCCTGGTTCCTAAAATGGAGTGAATGAGCAACTGCAAGGGTGAGACTCAGAATAAGGCATGAATTAGTGGGTAACTGAGTTGAACAGGAAAAAGACATAATGGTGAATGGAATGAAATAAAACCCTGTATGTGGGCGATTGTTAGCATGAGGAGAAAAGTAAAGCAAGTAAGTAGGTGGATGAGGAATGAACAATCATAGCTAAGCTGAAGGAGAGAAGAACAATGAAGGAACACTGTGAGGATAAAGGGACGAAGTGACAAACCTACTCAGGAAGGTTTTGATGGATAACTGGGGAAAGAAAAGGGAGAGAATTCAAAGTAACTGGAATAAAAGTCTTTGAAACACAAAAAAAAAGCCAATGGGCCCAAATAAAAATAATAGCAAAGGGCTTGAACTAGGAAACGCTACTGTAACAGATGCCATATAATTAGAAGGTTGAGAAAAAGAAACCAAAAGATGAATGACACTTTCACTTCTTTTTAAAAAATAACTTAGTTTCTATATTAAAGACAGGAAATTGAGAATAAATGAGGACTTGGTTTAGAAAGGTGCTGAGCAGTCATTGATCATCTCCTAGCATAGCTTCTTGCACCTCTTCACATGAATCTTTCTGTCTGCCTCCAAATAAACCCCTCACCATGCATCAAGTCCATTCTTTGCATGCATCATCATTATTCCTTTGAAAATCTGATCATTTTCTGTTCAGCACTGCCTTTTAATCCTCCGAACACCATTTCAAACTAGCTATGAATATGAAAATTTAGGTATTTTATGCTTATACAGTAATTACTGTGTGCCTAGGACAAGAACTCAATTTTGAGACTTCTTTGAAAAGAAAATCCCATTTTAAAAAGGCAAATAATTTAACCAAATTATTATTTCAACTGGATGCTAAGGTAAGTATTGAAATACCAAGCTTTGATTACAGTACACCTTAGCCTTCTTCTGGTTGTGATAGATTTCTTATTAATTTGGTATGTGGATAGACAAACTGTTCAATAAAAACCCTGCAGTGGCACTGAGTCACGTGGTAGAAATTTCCACCTGTGAGCTGAGCTCTAAAGACTAAACTAGGGAAAGAAAAATATTGCTTGTTTATGTGTTAGTGAAAAGAATAGATAAGGTAACGTGATCATAAAATACTCTGTGGAAAATCAATTTTCTATAACTAATATGTATAGAACTGTTTCCAGAAGAAACATTAAAAATTCCAAGCAAGGACTAACTGTAATACATATGCAGAGCAATTCAGAGACTAAATATTCTTACCACGTCAGATTATTAAAGACTACCATTAGCATTTGTGCCAAAACCAAGCTAAATTATAATTGCATGCTCAACTGGGGTAAAAATGTTGCTTTTAAATTGTGTCTTATGAGGTCATGTTGTTGAATAACTAACTCTGAACGTCTTCTACTTAAGGACATCATGTCAAGCCTATTATCTGCTAAATGTGCCTATTAGAGTAAATGTATTCACTTACACGCTTCAGACATTGCAGTAGGGTGAAGAACAGATTTCAAAACAACAGTGTAGGCACATCAGCCAAACCACTTCAGAAACCTTGGAATAGATTTTGAAAGAAAATAGAGAGCTAGCAGAGTCTGCAAGCAAAAACATTGAGTCTATACTTTGTCTTACGTTAAACCATGCAAGGAACATATCCTGGAACAGGAATTATTAGGAGAACCAGGAAAAAGGAAAATAATTTTAAGAAATTAATCTCTGAACTATGATAATTTTTTTAACAAAGACTTATCTCTTCTCTCCATTATGAAATGTTCATGACCATTTAATATCTGTACACTTTGAATCATCTCTGTGGGCAAAAGTGCAACTGGCTATTTATGCAATAGTATCTAATGACAGGACATGTTAGAAAATCAGATCTAATTTAGACTGAGTAACTTTGTTCAATGCTATCTGCTTAATATCAAAAATTGAAGTTAAGCCAGAGGTTATTAAGTGTAGTTCACTGAAGAGAGAGGTGCTATTAAAACTTGAATACATAATTTCTTTTCCTGGCTTTGCTACTGAGTTAATCTTTGGGCTTGAGCAAGTAATTTATATATACATGTGTGTGCAGATATAGACACATGTCTTTGTGCACACACAAAATGTGAATATAAAAGGTATCTGAAAGGTAAAGTGGGGTCAGTCTCTTCTTCCAAGTAACAAAAAAATAGGATGAGAGGAAATGGTCTCAAGTTGCACCAGAGGATATTTAGGTCAGACATCAGGAAAAAGATATTCACAGAGTAAATAGAATTATAGAATGCACTGGGTTGGAAGGGACCTCTAGAGGTCACACAGTCCAACACCCCTTGAGCACAGAACAGGCTGCCCAGGGAAGTGTCACTACCTCTAAAAGTATTTAAAAGGCTATAGATGCGGTGCTGAGGGACGTGGTTTAGCGGTGTCCTGGTAGTGCTGGGTTAGTGGTTGGACATGATGATCTTAAATGTCTTTTCCAATCAAAACAATTCTGTGATTTCACAAGAAAGGATGCACACACCAAATGAAAAATCTGGATTTTTGTCTTTATAGATGATGTGCAGAGTTCTTGTATCCTTAAGATACATGTTCTAACACAAGCAGTCCCACCATCATGACCTGAATGCATGATAAATTGCTTGGATTAACACAGAGCGCACTGCAAGCAGATGTTAAAGTTTATTTCATAGTCAGCACCACCAACAGCAAAGCAAAGGTTATGCCATCACTCAGTGCATGAGATGCAGTCAGAGGTAGTCAAAGAACAGCATTCTCTTAGACATACTGTATAAACTTGTCAATATCTAAGAAAGGGCGTCGTGAAAATAAGTTTCCTTTCCTCTTTCTCGTGCAAGATGGATCTAAAATTCTTTGTAGTAAGTTTCTTGTTCTTATTTTTCTGCATATTAAATAAGCTGAGGGGAAGCCTTGTCCAGTTACTGACCCAGTCTTTTGTCATGAGTTCTACTTGTATTATTTATTATAATTAATTGTTACACTTCATTGACTATTGAGAAATTTGATCCAAGGACATGCATAATCCTTGAAATTCATATATCTTGATATTACAAGGGTCATAAACCTTAAATTAGGAAAGGATGGACTAATGCACATAAATTGCTTTCATGTACTTTAGGAAAAGCTTTAATTGTCTGCATAAGGGTGATGGTGTATTTCTGAATCTATCTGCCACTGATGTCCTTGCCCTTAGAATAAATTAAACAGAACTGTTTATTCCCATAGTTGTTATAATTACAAACTGACTCATGCAAGAAATCATTTCAGCATATTTATTACTTGAAAATTAGAGAACTTGGTCAAGAAGGCTACAGCAATAAGTCTAATTTAGTTCCTGCTCTTAAAGGAAATTCCTTTATTTAGTCTTCCTTCAATAGAATCATTAGAGGAATATAAAATGATCTGCTCTGTCCACTGTTCTACTATTATACTCTCCTAAAAACTTCTCAGTTTGGTAGAAAACACAGCAATCTTGAGCTCTCAGGTTTTCCATGTAGCATTTGCAGGCTTTGCCAAGCCCTGCTGCTTACAGGGTGCTATAAACACAACAGGAGAGACAATGCTGCTGAAACCATTTAAAGCTACACTTATTTATGGCTGGAAATCAGCTGAGCCTCCAGCTGCCTGACAGCTTCCTTGAGGATTTGCAGCTGAGAGCTAGCTGTACCTGCAGAAAACACACAGATCTTAGGGATGTGATCATGAAGGATCACAGCTTTAAAGACAAATTGCTTTTGTCAACTTTTAAACCTTCCTACCCAAGGTGATGCTAACTCGTTTTTTTAAGCAGGATCTTCTTTGGCTCCATCCCTACTAGGCAGAGTGTAATATTGGGTTTGTTTTTCCCCTCCTTTGGAAAACAAAGTTCTCCCTAGTCTCTGAATCCATTTCAAAAGATGTAAGGCAGAAACCCTAAGGAAAGTAGAATACCTTTTCCCAGTACTGTGCTACACAATAAAGTAGCCAAGAGACACAGTGGTCAAATTCAAGTACTGTTATATGTCAATGGGACTCTTACTGGAATATAAACTAGGCATAACGATTTTTAGAAATTTTACTTCTGCTTAGAAAAAAAACAATTTTAGGAAAAAACATCATTATAGCTGCTCATTGATTTAATTAAATTTACAAGCTCAATTTTCCTCTGAAAAGCTAATCAATTAAACAATTCACAAAGCTGTCTCCTCAAGAACTCTCTTCCAAATTGAATAGGGATCTGAGCTAATCATGCCACTTCCTTCAAATAAATCCGACTATGTAAGCCTGTCAGTGCCTCTTGGATGTTAGGACATTGATACTTTCTTCCAGCAGCACATGGCAGAGGTTTGTTTGTTAATGGGTCCCCTGTGCTCTGCTGCAGTCCTCACACAGTTTGTTACCTAAGGACTATCTTTATTGAAAAGATACTAATTGGTCTCTGCTGCTGGGACTTCAGAAGTTCACCAGGACCTATATGAAATCCACCTCCAGGAGACAGACTCAAGTAGCCTCCATTTTGTGGGGCCCCAAGTGGGATGAGATACCCCAGAGTCCATTGGTTAGCTCAGGTACCAGAGGCAGGATGGCATCGCTCCTGCAGCTTTCTGACAGAGCCTATCTGCTACATTAATCCACACATTACTCAATATGTTCCCAAAAACCTCTTTTGTTTCCCCCCCACCCTCCTTTTTCTTTCTTATTTTCTGCCAGTACAGAATATTTGTCTGGGCAAAAGGAGAGATACTTTTGCAGTACTGACTTTAATTTGCTGTTCTCTCTCTCTTACTCATATACATACACTACTTTGAGATACTGTCCTCTGAGCTCAAAAGACTCTTCCTATCTTAAAAACCATCAGGTAGCACTTTGATGACTGGGGGATTGATTCTGCTCTCTGTTGTACTGTTGTCAGTCTGGAATAATTGAACTGAAACCAATGAATTTAGATTGCTGTAAGTGAAATCACAATCCAGTCTCCTACCTAATACAATGCCCTTTGCTCCCCAGTCTTATAATGACAAAAAGAGGGGAAAAGAGAGGGCAAAGAGGGATAAAACACTCTCTAAAATTACAATTTTTCTCTTTAGAACACTTTAATTTTAAGATTTTTATTTTTTTGCCAATGATTGACTTTCATCAACATTGCATATGTTTGATTTATTGTTCCTACACAAGAACATCTTTCCCCATACCAAAGGGCTTCAGCAATCACATCTCTGTCAACACATGCATACATATGTAAGTATAGATGACATTTCTACACATATACAGAAATATCTACACACACCACATATATCAGCATAGATCATAGACATATTAGCATCTCTATATAAATACCTTTCATAGAAAAAAAACATATAGCAAATATATTTGGTCTCCTCCTCCATTTCTTTCCATCTTTTTGAATAATCATCTTCCCTTCTTCTGGAGCTCCAAAGTATAAGTTTCTTTGTACACAGGACTTTACTCCCTCACTATTCACAAGAGAACATTTTCATGTTTAAGCAAATCTTTTTTCCTAGACTTCTAGAAATAATTCTCTAGAAGGAGATTTCAAGGAAATATTCAATTATCTGATATTAAATGGAAAATGGGTTAGACATTTCAAAGAAAGGTAGGCTTATAAGTTAAAAGGGAGGAGATATGCTAGCTGAGCACTGATGAAGAAAGTAAATTTCATATTATCTCAGGCACGTCAGGCCCTTAGCATCTCATCATTTTTACCTATAACTATGCTTATACAAAAAAACCCAAAATATAGTGTCAAGCCCTCAAGCTTTCACAACGTTGCCTGCAGAAATCTATTTCTTGTGTCAATTGTCTCTAGAGCTGTGTAAGATAAAGAAGGAGAGTTGTCCACCACTTTGCTGCCAAAGGACCTATGTTTGACTGCTGAAATCCTGACCATCTGCACCCCCAGTTTCATCTTTCATAACAAGGCAAAGTGCAAAGTGGAAAGGCTACCTGCTTCTTGCTTCTCCCCCTCCCCAGTTTCAGTTCAGCTGCCCAAAATTCAATGAGTAGAAGATGTGAGATTTAAGGCTGTTTCCACGGGGCAGCCATCTGTTTTATGTTTTATTCTTTTCAGAATACAATATTATATTTCAGCTTTATGTGCATTGGTTCAGATTTACAACATTTTATGTATCTGTGACCCATCATGATGAATCTCACAGATGATGATAGGCTCGTTAAGCACATCTCATTTCAGTCAAACTCTAAGTGGCATTTTGTTTATATGGTTCATTTCGCCAACAAATTAGATTTCAAACTGATTGCTTTCTGAAATGACTTTGTTCATCAATTTCTAGGCTAGGCAATTACAAAGACTATACTAGTAATTAATAAGCCTCTATATCAACAATGTTTTTATACTGCTTGGTAGTAGTAGTGAAGTTTAAGGGAGTTCAAATGTTAATTTTCAGGATTCATCAGAGCTGCACAGAGTCTCATAAAGGAATATCTCATAGAAATACTTTATCATAATGTGAAATTAAAAGCCTAATACTTTTTAGTGAGGTAAGACCCTTTTTTCCCTCTTAGCCATAGGTAAAGCAGGGGATGGGGCAGGGGATGGGAACAGCAGAAAACATTACACCTAATTTGTGAAATAGTCAAATAATAACTAGTGTTACATCTTTCAGTCACAAACAAGAATATTGACAGGACTTAGATTTAAGTTTTGATTTGCTAGAGACTTGATGAATGACATTGGTCAAAGGCCTGAGATTTGTTTAAATATCAAAATCAAACTTGGAAGGAACTAGTTCAAGTCAAACGAGCTTGGGCAAAATGCCACTGTAAAGTCACCACAGTGCTGCTGGTCCCTGCACTAGCAAAGAAACCTTTGAATGTATGTTGCCCAAATCCAGCTATGAACCTCAAATTACAATGAACTTTAATTGGTGTTTAATTGGTGTAAGGAAAACAGCATTTCCTGCCTTACAAAACTGATGCAAGAAAAGTAGTACGGGGCTATGTTTGGGGTTTATGTCTGAAATAATGTTGATAACACAGGGTTGTTTCAGCTATTGCTGAGCAGACTCAAGGCCTTTTTTGCTTCTCATCCTGCCCCATCAGTGAATAGCCTGGGGTTGCACAGCAAGATGGAAGAGAATACAGCTGGGAGGGCTGACCCTAACTGACCAAAGGGGTATTCCATAACATGCGATGTGATGCTTAGCAACAAAAGTCAGGTGGAGAAGAAGGAAGAGGAGGGACATTCAGTGTTATGACATTTGTCTTCACATGTAACAGTTATGTGTGATGGAGCCTGGCTTCCCTGGGGATGGCTGAACAAACTGCCTGTCAGTGGGAAGTGGTGAATTAATTCTTTTTGTTGGCTGGTTGTACATACAGTTTTTGCTGTACCTATTGAAGTGGACTTATTTGAACGCACAAATTTACTTACTTTTGCCCTTCTAATTCTTTTCCCCATCCTAGCAGGGGAGAGGGGGCAAGCAGGTGTGTGGGTCTTAGATGCTGATCAGGGTTAACCCACAACACAGGTCAAATCTAGCCTAAACAATAGAAATTTTTTTCCATTATCTTCACAAATGTTACCTGATGTGCCCCAACGATCTCAGAAATCTCTTCAAGGGAGCCTGTATGAATAAGACTACCTCCTACTCCTCTCTCTGTGCTGACCAATATCACCTTCACAGTTGTGGGACCAGGTAGATTGTTTTGCAGGATGCTTTTAGAGTAGATATTCCACTGAATGAGACATGTCAGTCCAGAATGAATTATAGCAGCTTTCTGTCCAAATGCCCAAATGATTTCTAAATTAAAAATTTTGAAGAGCTATTAACCCAGGACGTAAAGCAGAACCTTTGGGATTTGGGATAAAAATTAGGAAGGGAAATGAAAAGCATCAATTTTCTCATCATTTAACAGAAGAGCAGATATTAACCATGAGGATTTTCTGAAAATGAATGTAAACAGTTCATGTCCTTGCAATCACTGAATTTCAGGCTGAGGCAGCAAACTATTAAGCTAGCTCACAGTGTGCATCCCTGAACAACTACAATGCCAGAGTATGAAGGAAGGCCAGCAACTGATGGAAATGGAAATCAAATTTCAAAAGACTGTAAAGACTGAAAAGGCCTGAGGTGAGCAGTAAGGTGAGGGAGTAAACCAGCAAGAACCTTAGCCTAGTAAACACTTTAAAAAGTAATAAAAATAAAGAAACTGCAGGAAAATTAAAGCCTCTGAAGCACAGAAACCGCGAAGAGTAAAAACAACTAAAATACACACACTTGTATCTCTGATGCTACTGAGAGGGTTTAAAGTGGAACACTGAAGATGACATTCTCAACATAGCTGTCAAAATCTGTTTAGAAGGGATGCTTTTGTTATAAACAAGTACTGTTAAACTTCTGCTATTATGCCCCACTTTTGTCTGGACCTGAGTTTTCCATTGTGTTCAGCAACAATGGAACACCACATACGCTGGAATCGTCTGCTGAGGTTTCAAACTTCTTCTGCTAAACCTTGGAGTTTAGCCCATTTTAAGTTATCCAGCCAGCTCAAGCCCCTTTTACAGCTGCTGTTCCAGGAAAAGAAATGCCATTTTTCTGACCATTATTCTGATTTCAGTTTCACTGAAAAAGTCAGTCCCCGTATGTGTTAACATAACTACCTGAGATATCTGTCTAGCGTTCTTTTGCTTTTTTCCAGGAAGCATGTTTTTAATCCTCCATACATAACTAACCAAAAATTAACCAAAGGCTTTCTCACTGAAAATCTCTCTTAAATTTTGCTCCAGGCTTCAGCCTCCAGTAGATTTGTACCTGATACTAGGTATTATCTCTACATTTATAAGCTATAATAAACGACATCATCCCCAATGTTTTATGCATGAAATGCTACAGACTAACAAGAGAGATGAAGACTAGTTATTATCATCATGCAAAAATTATTACAGTTTCTTCAACCTTCACTTAAAAGGGCAATTTCTGCTTAAAAACAAAATCCTTTTTCCTCATTAGTAATGACATTTCAGGTTTACACAAACTAAAACCATGACTCTTACAGCAAGTGTTACCAAAATACGTATTCCACTTGGCCTTAATCGCTTGGGTCATGTGGAAGACATAAACCAGATTATGAAATAAAATGAGTTCAGTTTTCACTTAGATGAGAATGTATTTCCTACATCAGAAAAGTTTATTTTACATGCTGTATTAGCTGTTTAAATAGACTCAGCGCATATACTGTAATGAATCCACATATAATACACTGAGGAATTAAAGGCTCAGAGTACTGGAATTAAAGGTTCCATTATTTTTCAGGTAATTTATTTTGCATCACTGTATTATAAGATTGAGGACAGATGCTTTGGCCCTTTGCCTCAACTGTGCAGACGGTTCACCTTATTTATATGAGTACTTCCCATAAATCCAACAAGTCCCAAGGGGATGGTTAAACATGTACAGAATATTGCCGGATCAGGGCCCTCATCTTGATTTGCTGTGCTCAATGGATGCAATTTTTTCCTGTTGCTGTTAGACTCCTTTGTTAATCACCTTTCCAGATGATTACTCCAACTTTCCAAGTCCATCTCTGTGTGGGCACACATATCCACCTAGCAGGTAGCTCCTACTTATTTCAGCCTCATTCCATAAGCTTAATGTTTCACTGAATCCAACATAGTTCTCTACCTGGAACTCACTTTCCCTGAAACCACCAAGCTATTTCCTTCTGGCTTCACCTCATTCAATTGCTCCTAGTCATATAGAAAACATAGACAAGGATTTCAATTTGACAATATTTTAATTATCAAGAGATATTTCTATGATCACACAGATTTTAGAAACAGTGGTATCTTGGTTTATCTTCTTACTTTATCAAGACTTTTCAAAGTCCCTTTAATGACCCTGAAAACTTATTATTCTGGCTTGTTTGGGAGTCTGGGGCGTCTAGAAGGTAGGAAATAAAGAATTAAAAGAGTTGCATGCTACTTCTAATCCAATTCTCACATACACACAGTGCTTCCCTTAAGCCACCATTTCCATGCTTGACAGGTTTTCTGGCCACTTCTAAGGACAATATGACTGCAAGTAACAGAGAGATACATTGTGTATATTCTGTCTCTCCACTATAAGCATTCAATACATCATTTAATTGTTACAAAGTCTCAACAAGGTCAGTGAATTTGTCTTAAAGTCAAGAAACTTTTTTTTTTTTTTTAATCCTGGCTTATGGTACCAAAGTGTTTGCAGAGTAGTCCATTTGGAAACTGTCACAGAATTCATTTTTATTGCACTGCATTGACATCACAGTCACATACTTTTCACTTAGTAAATGAATAAGAAAGAATTAAATGTGTTTTAACCTTGGCAATGTCTGTAGTATTTCTGGTTACGTAAATCAGCCACTGACTGCCATCCTTTGATGCAATATTAAACTGAGGCCATGAATATTTATGAGCATTTAATTTTCCAAATAGCTCTGCTCACAAACATAATGCAACAGTCCCTGTGTCATGGCTGTATTCAAACAGAAATGTTGCCTCTTTTTAACTACTGAATTCCAACAAACTGTGTGGTTTGTCATGCCTGCATTTTACCCCCAAGATTAATGCATTTCATCTATGAATCATATTACTGTTGTTGCATCAACTCACAAAGCCTATACTTCAGATTTACTCAGATAAAATCAGTAAGTCATTTGCAGACAAATCACAAGTTACCAGTAACTACTACCCAAACTGTTTTACACCTTGAAAAATAAGCACTTATGGAAAGTAAATAATGTTGGTTAGCAGGGTTTGTAAAGATAAACATGTTGACCATTAGCCTGCTTAGTCTGGAGAAGAGAAGGCTGAGAGTGGATTTAATACTTGTCTAGGAAGATCGGGGGGCTGGGGGTGAGGAAAGGGGGGGACAGGCTCTGCTCACTTGCTCCCTGGGATAGGACAAGGAGCAATGGATGGAAGCTGCAGCACAGGAGGTTCCACCTCAACACAGGGGGGAACTTCTTGACTGGAAGGGTCACAGAGCACTGGCACAGGCTGCCCAGAGAAGCTGTGGAGTCTCCTTCTCTGCAGACTTTCAAGGTCTCTCTGGACGTGTTTCTGTGTGCCCTGAGCTAGATTGTCTGGTCCTGCGCTGGCAGGGGGGTTGGACTCAATGATCTCTTTGGGTCCCTTCCAACCCCTGACATCCTGTGATCCATTCTCTTACCTTTAAAGTAAAAGACCAGAGCTAAATGAAATTCATTGAGTAGCCAGGTGTCATTCCTGGATAAAGGCAAACCATAGCAGAAGACAAAGGGAATCTGTTCATCTGTTTGTTTTTCTAACAGAGTATAGAAAGAACCAGCTTAGGTTGTAGGTTTGTCCTCAAAACTGTTGGCTACTAAAAATATTTCTACTTCTGTGCCATCTTTCCAAAACAACTCTTTTTATAGGTAAACTTTTAAATTTACTATTGATGAATAAAGAGGTGAATGTTTTAGACCACTAACATCCCCAGGAGCTGTCAAATAATCGCTCTGGTTCTCAGACCAGAGTTCAGCTTTCATGCTACATTAGGTGTTGGGTGCTTAGGCTTAGAGAATTCATATTTCCTCAGAATGTGATAAAAGATTCCAAGATTATCAAGGTCAACCAAAGAAAGAATCCCAGGAGTATTAAAGGTAAATAAGTTGGTTCCTTTTTCTTTGCACTGAAATAGTGGTCTGATTTTCAGAAAAGTTGGAGAATATGTACCTCTTCTGGACTTTTGAACAGATCTTGATTTAAGAGACTATGTTGAGACAGACTCCATTTAGTACCCTAGACACTTTGATTTATGTCTCTCTTCTTCCAGTTTTCAGGCAAAACTATTGTTTCATCAACCTGTATCTTAAACCTGTACTCTCTCTGGTAAAACATTTCACCTACATTGTTTATTTCAGAAAATATTTTTTCATGATTTATCAGTATTAGAAAAATGTAGATTCTATTAGACAGAGGAAATATTTCTTTAAATTAGATTGGAATCATATCTCTTAAAATGATAATGACATGACAAAATCTTCCCCAGACAGACAGCTAAAGAACTTAGAGCTAAGTTTACAGATTCTTTAAAGATGTAAGTCTCCCTACAGTCTAGACAACATAAGAAATACTGAATAAGAAAAGCAGATAGCAGTTCTGTTCAGAGCCTAGGTTTGGTAGGTGCATCATATATATGACTTGGAACACTCGAATAACAAAAACGAAGGCATCAGCATTTCAACTGAAACAAAGCTGACTGCAGAAGTTAACATCCCAGTGTCTTTTTACATCAGGCAACTCTAATATTCCATGAAGAAACAAATTAGCATTCTTAAGCTGCTCCTCCCCAGTGGATACTAAGGCTTAGGATCTATTGATTATAAGCATGCAACAGAGAAGTACGCTTTGCAGCGTGCCCAGCAGTCTTAGATTGATCCAGTCTGGGGGACATATCGAAGGCTTATCTTTGGCTATGCATCCAACCTGCATTTCCTCTTCATATTTGGATACTTGCCCCACAGTCTAGACAAAGCCAGTATCAGCACTTTTTGAAAACAAAGCTAATTCTTTTCTTCCTATTCAAAACTGCAAAGTTTCACAAAGAACTACCAAGAACATTTACCAGGAGGAGATCTCTGACAGCAACCAACTTGGATCTTATAGGAAAAGGTATATTGGAAGTGTATGTTAAAGCTAAACAAATTCAAAATAAAGTGCTTCTTTTCTGAATGTCCCAGTGGATTTTGTCCTTTTGAATGCCTTATATAGGGAAGGACAATTTCTTTATTATCTGAAAGTCTTTCCTAAACACTAAACATCTTTCCTAAAGATAAACTTTCTCACAGACACAGCTTGCGTCTGCTGTTTACTGGAAGGTTTTCTATCATCTGTGCAATTCCAGGTTGATTCTAAGTGATTCTATAACACAATATATTGTATCTATTATATAATACTATATATTCTTTCTATAATAGCAGAACACAATTGATTTTGAATGAGTTCTCAAGCTTTTCTTGTTTGGGGAGTGTTGTATTCCTTTTCCAAAAGACCAGTGTGTTTTTTATTCAACCTCTTTCCCTAGTTTACCACAAACCCCAAAGTTATAAAAAGTGCTACAACAAATGAAAATTTTGCCTCTTGGCTGAAATATAACAACATTAGCAAATCAGCTTGGGGAGAGAAAACCTACATGGAGAAATGGAAAAGAGTTAAAAATTTGCCCTGGTGCTGGGTTGTTCTCTGCCAGTGAAAGGCCATGAGCACTCTAGTGGACATTGAAAGGGCTGAGTGCTCACAAAAAAGGATTTTTTACTCTATTCTATAGAGTCTAGGTTTCCTGAAGAAGCCTTTTATCCAAACATTTCCTTGGGCCAATCTATTGTAATGTACTTAATCTAACTTATTTGTGGTCTGTGAGAAATGCAGAACATTAATCACGTCTCCTTTTAGTTTTCTCTGCAATTATATGAAGCTTGGTTTTGCTCTCTCACACACCATTGTAAATCAAAAGTAAATTTACTGAATTAGGTGGAATCCACTGGAACAAACTAGTATAAGTAAGTGAAGAATCAGGTTCTTTATACTTTAATTCATTGTTCTTGGGTTTTTTCCTTTCCTGCCCCTCATCATTATTTTAGCAGAGAGGTAACTAAGGTCAGTATATTTTGCTTTCAGCCTTGATCACGGTTACATCTTCACTATATTTATAGTGAATGAGACAGATCAAAGAACTCTAAATCAGCTGCAGAAATAGCTAAAGCTTGCTTAAACAACAGCTGAGAAACACTTTGCACGCACCATTTGACCTAACCTCAACTCTGCCCTCATGATGGATGAAGAAATGCAGCTTTCTGGCTGAACAACAGAAGTACCAGGAAACATTTACCAGCACAAATTATGATGGTAGATGGAGTACCATGTTCATTTATGAAACCTCAGACTTTCCAAAATATTATCCCTCAAGCAGACAGCAAATACAGAAATTATCAAGTCAAAAATGGACGTTTTTTTTTCCCAAAAAATGCAGATGACAACTGAAAATAACTGATTAGCTAGAACTGCTACCATAGCTCCAGAAAATCTGAAGTACTTCTAGATAATCATGTTTTATGGTCACTTTATGTCATGAGAGATGCTCTTATCCACATACACACTTCCAAAAATCAAGCAAACACTGATGTGAAATGTTTCCCTGACATTTTGGACTCAGTGAAATCATTACACAGGACAAATGGTGGAGTCAGATCACAGCATGTTCACACATAGCATGTCAATAAAAATAATTAGTTGATGCAGGCTGAGCTATGGTTTCTTTTTTTAATCCTGAATTACTATTTAAAGCAATTACCCCTTTCCAGTATCTGAAGGGGNTGACCTGCACTACTGGGAGGTGTCCCTGCCTATGGCAGGGCGTTGGAACTAGATGATCCTTGAGGTCCTTTCCAACCCTACCATTGTATGATTCCATGATTCTCTTATAGATAGGGGAAAACCAACCTTTGGATAGCCTTTGTGCTAGTAACCTCACATTTAAATATTTGACTGCTGTGATATTCAAATATTTCAGAAGCTACTCCCTCATGTACTGTCATAAGTCAAAGCACAGAGTCTTCAAGGAGCCTCAAGTCTACTGCAAATGCTCAATCAAATTCCCTGTGGAGTATTCTTGGCTTTCAGGAATATTTCTGTACGATATGTGTCTCAGGATACACTTAGCATCATACAGAGATATTTTCTTCAAATCCTAATATTTCTACAAAGTATAACAATGCAAGGATGAGATGACAGCCTGAAGTATCAATTTCCCTTATCTCTCAGATTAACTTTATTTAAGATTTTGAAGAAGTATCTGCTCCTGAGCAGAACATCCATAGTCTGTGAATAGTTTCTACATTTGTAACAAGTGCCTCAGAAGTGCAAAAGTCAAACAGATATGCTTTCTCAAAGACATGTTCCAGCTGGTCAGATCCAAATACATTTAAAGCAGTGACTTGACATTGCTAGAGCTATATCATCCAGCAGGCAAATGAAAGGCTTCTATGGTGATAGCAGTTGGCACTTTTTATATGGATAGTTGCAATTCAGTGATTAAAGAGGGATTAATTTTTCTGTATGCTTCATTACACACTCTCAGCCCACAGAGAGCTGAAAGTATTTATGATGATCTTGGATTCACTGTGTGTAGAACCTCATGATCACTGTAACTCCAGATTTTTCTTAGCATTTATGATGTTTTCCTTGACAGCAAAGTCACGTTAGTAAAATAACGAACATACATTTTTGCCTTGGCATGTGGGAAGCAAGTTTAGGGAGTTTCCAAACGCAATTCAAAGGGACTTCAAAGTCTGTTCACTTAGTATCTGATTATAATCATGCAGTTAGACTTCTCACTCAATTTTCAGCTTCACAGGTGACATTACAAAGAGAAACAGTTTCTGTTTCCTAACTAGTTTACTTTTCTTCTTGAGAGAGAGCAGCTATCTGATAACACTAACAGATTTTCTCTTTTATTGTAAGGATCTCTAGGATCCACCTGGATATCACACTATCACAGTATCACCAAGGTTGGAAGAGACCTCAAAGATCATCAAGTCCAACCCATTACCACAGACCTCAAGACTAGACCATGGCACCAAGTGCCACGTCCAAACCTGCCTTGAACACCTCCAGGGACGGTGACTCCACCACCTCCCCGGGCAGCCCATTCCAGTGGGGAATGACTCTCTCAGTGAAGAACTTTCTCCTCACCTCCAGCCTAAACTTCCCCTGGCACAGCTTGAGACTGTGTCCTCTTGTTCTGGTGCTGGTTGCCTGAGAGAAGAAAGCAACCTCCTGCTGGCCACAACCACCCTTCAGGTAGTTGTAGACAGCAAGAAGGTCTCCCCTGAGCCTCCTCTTCAGCAGGCTAAACAATCCCAGCTCCCTCAGCCTCTCCTCATAGGGCTTGTGCTTGAGGCCTCTCACCAGCCTCGTTGCCCTTCTCTGGACACGCTCAAGCACCTCAATGTCCTTCTTAAATTGAGGGGCCCAGAACTGGACACAGTACTCAAGGTGTGGCCTAACCAGTGCAGAGTACAGGGGGAGAATGACCTCCCTGCTCCTGCTGGCCACACTATTCCTGATGCAGGCCAGGATGCCATTGGCCTTCTTGGCCACCTGGGCACACTGCTGGCTCATGTTTAGGCGGGTGTCAATCAGCACCCCCAGATCCCTTTCTGTTTGGCTGCTCTCCAGCCACTCTGCCCCCAGCCTGTAGCTCTGCATGGGGTTGTTGTGGCCAAAGTGCAGCACCCGGCACTTGGATTTGTTGAACGAACAAACAAAATAAGTAGAAAAAGAAAATGGCTCAAAATTAAAACCAACCCTTTTGACTAGTTTTTTATGACAAAATTCATTTTGAAAAAGATTTAAAAGCTTTTAAAATATTTTTAAAGCTTCAGGCTCAGTGAATCTAAAACTGCTCTCCTGGCTTTAGTCCTTTGTTTGCTGTATGCAGCTGCAGTTTCAGGCAACGCGATGCAGCAGATAGGCCACGCCAGATTTGCTAACAACAATACCATGTTTCCAAAATATTTATGGTAAATTATTCAAATGTTCTCCTCCCATCAAATGTTCAGAACATTAACATATTTCAAATGCTAAGTAGTTGCGAGTGCTTGGGATGTTAAATTGCTCATTAAAGGAAGTGAGTGAGGTCATCTGAATATTGTTAATTATAGGATGGAGACAGAGACTTGCATCTTCAGATGCCTGTTCTTCAGTTATTGGACATAATCCTGAGTAGGGCTGTGCACCTTCTACTCATGCAGTTTACTGAAAGCTGAAGGATAACAAGCAATCATGAGCCCAAGGGTGATTTGCAGGAGAGTCTATTCTGGTTAGACATGTTTTCTCTAGACTTGTCTCCTCAAGGACCTGTTCTGTATTGCTTGCAAAAATGTCAGAAATAATCAAATAAACTCAGTTGCAGCATTTTCCACAAATAACATTTGAAATACCTTGCATTCTTGTCATAAAGTAATGTTTACATATAGAATCATAGAATGGTAAGGTTGGAAAGGACCTCAAGGATCATCTAGTTCCAACCCCCTGCCATAGGCAGGGACACCTCCCACTAGTACAGGTCACTCAAGGCCTTGTCCAACCTGGCCTTGAACACCTCCAGGGAGGGAGCAGCCACCACCTCCCTGGGCAACCTGTGTAGCTCAAGAAAGACAATTTGAAAGTTTTAAGTTAAAATCTGTGACAGTTTTCCAGTGGCCCACAACTCACTCTTTGCATGTATTGCTAGCTGCCTGGTGGAGAAAGACCCTGACAGGCTCTGAAATGTTCCTAAAAGACCCCCAAAAGCCAGACTGGGTCACCTTCGTGAGTGGTTAGGAATTCTGCTCATATATGTGAACCTGTGAGAGCAAACAACTCAGCCTGGACTATAAGAAACACTTGACCTGGGGGTCTTGGTTGATGAAAAGCTGAACATGAACTGGCAATGTGTGTGTGTGCAGCCCAGACAGCAATCCTGTGCTGCAGCAAGAGCAGCGTGGCCAGCGGGGCAAGGGACAGGATTCTGCCCCTTTACTCTGCTCTCCTCAGACTCTGCTCTCCTGGAGTACTGTGTACTGTTCTGGAGCCCCCAGCACAAGAAGGACATCAAACTGTTGGAGCAAGTCCAAAGGAGGCCATGAAGATGCTCAGAGGGCTGCAGCACTTCTATGATGACAAGCTACAAGAGTTGGGGCTCTTCACCCTGGAGAAGAGAAGGCTTTGAGGAGACCTTGGAGTGGTCTTCCAGTATCTGAAGGGGGCTACAGGAAGGCTGGGGAGGGACTATT